>JAQQZY010000017.1:11450388-11465876 GCA_030068375.1 Ostorhinchus rueppellii | reverse complement strand
AGAAAGGTCCCAAGGATCGCCCGGGAATCGAACCCGGGTCCTTCTTGTTGTGAGGCACGAGTGCTAACCACTGCACCTGTTGCCCACATTTTTATATTATTTGTAATTATTTTTATACAAAAATCCGCATGTAACACAGGAAAAGGGACACAAAAATGACACACTAGTATTTTTTTTTTCCTTACTATGCATGGCAGACTCGATCCTTTCACTTCTTGTAAAAATCTGTTTACGTCGGCCAAAATAAAGGATTCCATCTTCAGTAGATATGAGTGTACAGACGATTCAACAGTAATTATTCATAACTCTCTGTACCATCAGTTCATTCTATGAAGTGGGCGGGGTGTGGGGGGTCCATAGCAATTCTTCCAGCTGGACCCTTGTGAATCCCTGCCACTGATATCTCCTTCACATTGTGGACACACAGGCTCAGATGAAGGAAATTACATTAAGCATTCAATATTCATATCTCCCCGTTCACCTTCCACCTCTGCCTGCCTCCTCCTCCTCCTCTCACCCCTTCTCCATTTCACCTCCTCCCCTCTATTCTCCACAGCGGCAGGATGAGGTGTTGTGGCCCGACATGCCATTTTGATGTAGTGTGAAATAACTGCAGCTTGGGCCTGGGCGCAATTGAAGATGAATACAAATTGAGTAGGAAGCGATGGACTGCTCAAGGTCACCTGGGAGGATAATTTCCGAATGGGGTTTCACTGTTGATCCAGTAATGAGAGTAGGGACATGGATTACAGAGCTGAATGAATGCTCTCCACCTGTCCACCGGTCCAGGTCCGCAGCTCAATCATCGCTCTGACTTCACGGTCTGAGCGCTGTACCTCTGCCGCTCAGGTAATCTCATCACTTACTTCCACCGCCTGTGGGCTAAAACTCTTTTGAACAACGCCGTCATGTCTGGGAAATTAAAACTCCAGCAGAAGAGGACTTGTTTTGACTTGATCCGTCTTTGGGGTGACCACATGCCTTTTGGGAAGTCTTTGGAAATATTATTCCAGCGTCAGCCTCTACACCAGCGTTTCTCTGCTCGTTTTGACCAAACGCCCCAAACCTCCTGCCCCCCCAATGAAAAAGGGTTTTCAAGTGGCAGTGACAGTGATGGGGGGTGGATCTGATGGGGCATATGTTGCATAGATAGTACTCCTCTTTGCAACTGAAGGCAGATGTCACCACTGAAGACTGGGGGGGGTTGGAGTGTGGAACATACCTTATTGGATGGAAGTGTGGCGTGTGTGCGCTTACTAAGGGTTTTCCTTTAAAGTCTAAATTCTTGCTTGTGTTGTCCGTCGCTTTGGACAAAAGCGTCTGAAATTGTAGAATTGTGTGTGTGTGTGTGTGGGGGGGGGGGTTGAAGGGGGACAGTACTCGTGGAGTGCTTAGGGCAGTGTGAGTGTACCCTGACTTTCTTATAATTGCATTATCTCATTATGTCCTCTTAATACAATAATGGCACTGGACCATAAAATTAGTCCCACCTACTGTTTGTTTCATTGCACCTATCTCCCATTATTTGCACT
Source organism: Ostorhinchus rueppellii (assembly GCA_030068375.1). NCBI lineage: Eukaryota > Metazoa > Chordata > Actinopteri > Kurtiformes > Apogonidae > Ostorhinchus > Ostorhinchus rueppellii. The sequence continues at coordinate 11,464,344 of JAQQZY010000017.1, read as the reverse complement.
TCAGTTGCTTCATGGTTCTGCAAATTTGTACAATACATTTGGATAGGGGCTTCACCTTTATGAGTAAATACAGATGATGCATAAATCACTTTAACCCCCAAAGACTCTGGGCTACTTTTGCAGCAACTTTTTTCTCTCTATTTAACCTTTCTTGGGTCATTTATCACCATTTATTATAATATGCGTTTTGCGTTTTTTTACAGTCAATCATGTATTTTCCTTCATCTAATTTCCTATATTTAATTTTGATGTTCATGAAAACGCAGAGTAAATTCAGGGGTAATTATATCAAAACAAAGAAAACTGCAGAAAAAAGTGACTTTTTCAGTGAAATATAGCATTAGCTGAACATAAACCCAGTGTCTTCATCCATTGTCATTGATCCAAGTCCGTGGGTTTTACTGGTGAATAAATGTTGTAGAAGATGACGGTGTTTCCATGTTCACTACGGAGCCTCTGAACATCCACATGGTCATATCTGATGACTGTGAAAAGATGACAAACTGTATTTTATTCCACTTATTTACATGAATTGAATGGATTAATGGCTAAACAGGTATTGAACATTTTAGATCAGTAGATGCTTTTGGTCACCGGTGGATACTTGGGTCTTTATTGGTTAAAACAACACACTCTGTTTCTCTTTGTGTGTCAGGCCTGATCCGGTCCAGAGTTCGGGGGGCTGACGCTGCAAGGGCAGGAGTCCTCACTTTCCTGGACAGCCACTGTGAGGTCAACAAGGACTGGCTGCCCCCCCTCCTACAGAGGATCAAACAGGTAGACAACAACACTTTGTTTACAACCAAATCCAAAAGGGGTTCATGTGTGTGTATGTGTGCTTGTGATTGAAATTCAGACTTTTTCACATATCTAACCTTGAAGAAGAGTGCGCGTCTGAGCGTGCTCAGTGTGACCAACTTCAACAAGGCCACTTCAAAAACATGGAGTATTTTATTGCTCCACAGAAGGACTTTGTGTGCGTCTGCTGCTCTGATTGCTCCTCATTAGGAAATAAGTACTGCACTTTTCCTTTCACCCCACTTGTCTCCTCTACTGTCCTTGCTTCTTCCTCTCCTCATATCATCTTTTACCACTTGTCACTTTGTCCTCCTTTTTCCTCACCTTGCCATCATTTTCTATGTCTCCTCCCCCTCTTTCATTCTTCACACCTCCTTTTTTCTGTCCTCTCACCTCAACTTGCCTCTTCTTTTCACCGTATAGACTTGTTTTGAGCCTGTCCTGCTGCAGGAAGCCAGTCAATGGGTTGTTTTTGCAAGCAGATTAATATTTTCTAAAAAAATTTATGTATATACATTGGATTTTGTTCTTAAATTTGAGTTATAATTGAGTCAGGGGAACTTTATGCATTCACAGTAATGTAGACTTTAAGCATTATGTTTTGGTTTTTTTTTCACTAAATGATTGTGTATGTCATTACAGTACTTTCAAGCACTTTTTTTTTTTAATCTCAAAGCCCTTTACACCTCATAATTTATTGGTATCTTTGACACAGGTGGATTCATGGTGTTGATGTGGATCATTTACACAGTTCTATCAAGCATTTGTTAAATTTGATACAAGTTACAAGTTAGTAGTAGCTCGTATGTAGTAGTAAAATAACAGCCTTAACTTAAATTAGATGTGTGCACTAGCTTTGAATCATAATCTATGCATGTACTTCCCTCAGATGCTAGCGGTTACAACCAAATATATGTTCATCCTTGAGTATAGAGATGTCACATGTATAAGTAGGGACATAGGTCAAAGCAACCTTTGACCTTTTACCTCTGAAATATTTTCAGTTCATCTTTGAATTCAAGTGACTGTTTAAAAGAAAATTCCCTTGATGTTTTTCTAGATATTTTATACTTAAGAATGAGTAAACACAAGACCAAAATGAGACTGAGCTTTGATCTTTGGCAGTCTAAATATTTTCAGGTCATTCTTGGGCCGTAGTTAATGTTTGTGCCAAATTTGAAGAAATTCCTGGAGGGGGTTTCTGAAATATCATGCTTGCAGTATAAGGGTGACTGACAACATGACCTTTGACCTCCAAAATCAGTTCATCCTTGTCCCAAACAGAGATGAGTGGTGAGCATTTCTATTACTTTTTGACGTAAAAAGGGGAGCTAGTTCAAGTTGGTTAGTTGATAGGTCTCGACATCATCATTAACACATGCCCTTCACCCAAACCAGAATAATAATGATCAGAAGAAAAAAAAATAAATAATGACCAACCAAGCAGTGGCTGTACCACTCTGCCTGACACAAGACCATGAACATTTGTTCCATGTCTCTGTGAGCCATAGAAATCCCACCTAAATAGAAAATGAACAGAACCTCAGAGAAGACTGAGAATCTTGCATGAAGCCCTCTTTCAGAAAAATCTCCATAAATGTATTGTATTATAGTTTGACATGGATCCGAGGATACAAAATGGCCACCTGTTTCTATAGATACAGTAGATAGATAGACACACAGACAGAGATTTTATTTTTTATCATTAACATTAGTAGCCTAGAAATCTAGACCACATAGCGGCAGAAAATATTCTTGCCTAGCTTGTGGTCTAGAATCACACCATCATTGGTCCGACACAGGGTATGTCGGACCAATCAAAACACTCTGTCTGTGTAGCGAGTCCTTGGGGCAGGCTTTGTACGATGACGACAGGGCTGTGTGATGGCGAGATAGTAGAACAACCATAGAGAGCAACGAAAATAGATGTGGCTAACGAACCGTGCTCGTTTGAATCGGCTTTTGTTGTCGATTTTGGAAGAGTTCGACTTGGGCTTTTCTTTGAAAGTTGAGCAGAAAGAAGCACTCAGGTCATACGTTTTAAAGACGGATGGATTTACTTTTTTGCCGACCGGCTACCGTAAAAGTCTAATATACCAGCTGGCTCCACTTGTAGCTCTGAATACGTCACACTGTGAGTTGCTTTGATTGGTCATAGAACTGGCCTATTACGTGCAGGAACAGTTTGAATGACAACGGTTGAATCCACCTACAGGCTTCAGCTCTCTTTATGGTCCGATTCCAGACTGTACAGTTCATGTATAGTTTGGCCTGCCAGGCTATAACATTAGCTATGTCTACATGGACCTGACTGTTTTTATTTATTTATTTTTTTAAGTTATTTATTTAGTTACAGGACAGTGTGTATTGGTATGAGTTGCGAAGAACAAGATGCATGCACCAGATTTAGCAGAGAAGCTAATTTCCATCTGTTGTCCTGAACAAATGACCAACATCATAAAACATCATAAAGATTACGAAGTACTAATATACTGGGGGAAAAAACTGTTAAGCATGATAGATATTGGAAAGTTTGCTCAGGCTGAATGGTTACAGCCAAATGCATAAAAAGGGGCTTATATTCTAAAAGTACAATAACATTTCCCAGAGTAAGAATAAGATATAAAAGTAAAAGGAGAGAAGAAGAGAGAGGAGGAAAAAAAAGAAGAAATAAATAAATAAAGTAATCGTACAATAGCAAACCAGACATGGAAAGAAGTGCACAAGTAAGAACTATTGAGCCAAAAAGTTCTGTGGAATTAACCAAGACAATTTATACAATGCATGTGTACAGAGATAAGTACAGGATTTGATTTGTTAGACCAGACACAAATCTGTGCCAGAGGTTCATACTCTAAGCTAACCTAACCCATACATACTTCAGACACTCTTGTAAAAATGTTCACGTTTCATTATTAACTGAAAGAATTACAAAGGGTGAACAATTCAACAGTTTTTTTTTTTTTTTATTAGTCCAGTGTTTAGCAGCCTGATAGGAGAACAAATGAAAGACACAGGGAATAACTTTGTTCTGCAGAGGAGCACATGTGGCCTGAGGGCATCACAGTGAATTCAATGGAAAGAACATGGTCAGATTGGCTTATTATACCTTTTGCTTTCTGCCAAAGGGAACCCAAGTGTCTTTGCTGGTCTCCAATTATCTCAGAGTCAGCTTTCACAATACCTTTGAACCTTTCATGTCTTTCACAGATAGGCATAAATAAATGATAAGGTTAAAAGACCTTCAATTAACGGCAGATAAAAATGATACCATGCATTTACACTTCTAGTATCAGCTTGAATTAACCTTGACTCAGCAAGGCTCGGCTCAGTTTGGCATGCAGCATTTTCATTGCAGGTATAGTGCTCAGTGTGGTCCATGCCGTACCTCAGTAGGAGTGCATGCAGACCATACGACCGTAAAAGTGAAAGTGAAACTAAAGCCGCTTTACAAATTCCTGTAGGAATAATGGGGGGGGGTTTCAATAAGTACCACAACATACTTCTCTCTCTCTCTCTCTCTCTCTCTCTCTCTCTCTCTCTCTCTCTCTCTCTCTCTCTCTCTCTCTCTCTCTCTCTCTCCGCACACACAAGCTGTACAGACATGCACCTGCAGACACTATGTCACTAGGGTTAGTCACCCACAGAACAGGGAGAAGGTTCTACATTTTCTGTCTTTAACTATCCCAAACTGACCTGATTTTTAGGTCCTGACCCTTCACCGGGCTTGAGACCCGATATCAGAACCCATATGATCAGATGCAGAGCTGGCCCAAACCTCCATTGGGCCCTAAGCAAAATTTGATTGTGGGGCCCTCTATTTAATTTTTTTGTTTTGTTTTGTTTTATTTGCATTTTTTTTCTCCTCTTCCTCTTTCTTTTTTCAGCCCCAGAAGAACACATCCTTTTTTGTGACATTGTTTAGATTGGAAGTAGTCACGAGTTGGATGCGTAGCGCACACTACACAGCAGGAGGCACACATTATGGTGCAGCAGTTTACACGAATTAAAGACAGGTAGTAAGAATCACTAGGCCTACATCAACAACACCACATAAAATTTTGTTTTTGTACATTAGTAGAATTTTGATCATATATAAATTGTCACTCATGCATGCAAAAATAAAAAAATATGTATTTTGTTGTTAATTGCTCTTGGGCGCCCAAACAGGTGCTTAGTTCGCTTATGCCTTGGGCCGTCTCTGATCAGATGTATCCTATTATGTTCATGTAAGAAGCCCATTGGATGCTTTATTATGTGAACTGTAAAGTAAACAACTGTCAGTTTGTTAGTGAGCATAAAGGTTGGACAGTGCCAGGCTTCATCAGGCTCAAATTTTAAAGAGAGGTTCAGGGAGCCTTTTTTACACAAGGAATGGCCACCACAGAGTCCAGACCTGAACCCCATTGATAATCTTTGGAATGCGATGGAGAAAACGTCACACAGTGGTTCGACCGCCGTCATTTGGCAAAAAAACGAATGTAACTACGGGCCGGAACAAATGCTGTGACATTTATTGTGACACTGCAGTACCATTGCATGGCATAAACAGCGCCACAGTGAATGCTTCCTGTAATTAAACCTAAAGGCGATCCAAAAAAATATTGTGTGTGGGATTTTTTTGGCCAGACTGTGCCATATTGGTTGGTCCCTGCTGTCATGCAGCGGGAACGAGGCAAGTTGAGCTGATATTGGCAGTGGGAAATAAGCATAGGTTTATTCCTTTCACCCTAAACCCAAATTGGAATCAGGACCCAAATATATTTAGCTAGATCTAAGCAAACATTTCCCATAATATCTGACTCCTCTAAAGGCTCTCGTGTTTCCTTCTCATCTCTCCTTTGTCCTCACACCTCTGTTTTTAATTCTACCTTGCCCCCTTTTTAACCTTCTCCTCAATCCTCTCACTTTCTCATTTCATATCACATTCTTCTCACTCCTGTACTTTCACATTTGATTGTTTTCCTCCTACCCTGCTTTATTTCCTCACCCCTCCTCTCCGCTTTCCCCATCTCCTTATTCATTTACCTGTCCACTCCTTCACCCGTACATCAAACCTCCTGTTGTTTCTGCTGATATTAAAGACCTTTGATCTTCATCTACAGAGGCGCGATCGATAAGTAAAACCACCACCGAGCCTGTGCTGCCATATCACCACATCCATATTTATACAGTTTGAGCATGTGTGCAGGAGAGCCATCCATCACTGTCTTCGCAGGCACTTTATAGTCATATATTTAGATTTAAATGTATGAGCTATCGATTCAGATAAACACACACAGGCAAACTCTGGACCACCATGACAGTTTACTCACCCCAAAATGATTGTCTGTCTCACTGATGTACAGAGTCAAAGTCCTTCTAAACTTCCACTCTAGCTCATTATTTTTATACATATCTGCTCACATGAAGTTTTAACTGCATTTCTTCAGCTAACGCTAACAGGTATTGTGCAGTTTTCTCATTGTTAGTTACTGCAGGCAGTGTCATATCAGCTTATATATACCAAAGTAAAATTTTTATATTCGTATCCTTAACAATAGACAATCTTCCCACTTTTAAGTCTTTGCTCAGTTTTTTGCCGTGGGATTTTCACATATGCGCCTGAAAATACCTCACTTCAATGCAAATGAGCTGGTGTTTATTCGCGACTTGAGTTGTGGGAGCTTGTATAATAAGTCGGAGAATCAAAGAAGGCTATACAGGCACAGAAATAGCCTGTATGAAAAACTGAACAGTGACATGTCTGGTCTGGCAGGTACTGTAAGTGATACATTTATATATTTATTTATTTTACAATGGTAGAATACTAAAGCTGAGCAGACAATGCAAAATGAGTCACCAAAGGAAGAAAAGCCACCTGCAGAGGAGTAGAGAATGACGGAAAAATGAAATAGCCTAATATAGGTGTTTTTGCAGAAGATGTATGAGTCAGAACTGAGCACCAGCATGGCTTCATAATCAGTGGTACAAAAGGGTCTCGAATGTACTCTGCCGAACACAAATACTGGATTTTTAGGAAAAATTATTAGTTTAAGTAGTAGATAGCAGGAAATCTGCATTTACTTTTAGGATCATGAACTGAAATGATGATAAAATAATTTTCTTTTCAATTATGTTTACCATTCTTCATGTTTATCACCATAGTCATGAAAACCAGAAACCGATATGTTTATAATTATTATAATATGAAACACAGGTACATTTATATTAACACTTTCATATCCTAAGTCTGTAAGTGTTATCCAACTAAAAACAGAAATGCTATACCTCTTAAGATTTTATTCCATTTTATTTAAATGCAAATGCAAACACTGGCATTTCTGCATGTGTTTTTTTTTTTTTTTAATCTTTGCTATTGTTGTTTTTTTTGGCACTTCAATACATTTATATTTTCACATCTCAATAAACACCAAAAACACAGGGATGAGGTAGAGCAGAGCGTCACCGTTATCACTGAGCCTGTTTACATGCACAGTCAAAATGTGATCATTATTGATTTTTGGACTTATCAGATTATTCAAATGATCAAATAAACAGCACAATGTGATTCGCTTTGTCAGATCACCGCAGTTATTGTGTTGGGAGAAATTGGTTTAACACACTTGGATTTCTCTTCATGCAGGCGTTCCTGCAGACCTGAATTCAGAGGTGCATACAGTTCCACGGACGAACTCGGGGGAGGGGGGCATACAGCTGTAAAAAAGTGAAACTTAACACGCTTATAAGAAGGAGGATCAATAAATCGTAAGATGGTGGGATGGGGGGCTGAGGGGAAATTTATAAAACGGGGGAAATAATTCATAAGAGCAGGGGGAGCGAGTTCTCTAACTACCGCAACATAACCCCCCCCTCTCTTTCTGCGGTACTCAAAAGCCATACGGACATAGACCTGCAACCACCAATGTGCACATGTATACCCATTAATCAGGTTTTATTTTTTTCCTCATACTTTTAAATCTGTGCGCACATAAAAAATAAGTTCCACTCTACCGTCACTATATACGTGCATACTCTGAGAGAAACCAGTCAAAACAAATACTGGACTGAAACATCTAAACCAGGGTTTCTCAATTATTGCATTCCTGAAGTGCATGTAAATGCATTAGAATCTATTATTACTATGAACTGATTAGCCCTTGTCATCAGATTTATATGGTCATGTATACAGACTCATTGTTAATGCCAAGTAGATATTGTTCAGAATTTAGAGGTGTTAAAAAAATCTATGAATGTTCACCATATTGTTTCTGACATGTCCACATTTCCTCTTAATCAGAATATTTTTCAGTTGTTGAGCAAATAAGCCTCAGTGCTAACCAGGTCATGAAACGTATCAAAGTATGAGGGTTAGGTCATTTATGTTCAGTCACTTTCATACCACATCAAGCTACAACTGCTTCTGACTTTAGTCATTTTTGTGGCTGATAGCTAATGAAGCCATGTGAATCCACCTTGGTCACAAGATGGACTTTTGTATCTGATTTTGAATAATTTGGTTTATCTTTATCATCTGCAGTTTGCATTTAGTGTGAATCTAAAACAGTCATGCGGTGTACATAGTCTGAATTTTAATGAAAAAAATCCCAATAATAATAAAACATCTTTTTAGAGGTACATTTTGTAAAAAATGCTTTATTATAGCCAAGGATGAAGAACTACTTTAAAGTGGCAGTAAGGTACACAAACATCCTCAAAATGGCCTTGAGAATTGGTTAAAACATCCAGAAATATTCAAATGGCATTGCTGGCATATTATTTTTACTGCAGCATTTTGAACATAGTGGGTTTGAGTGATTATTTTAGAGTATTTTTACTCATATTACTCACATCTGTTCAATGCACTGCTAATATTGTACAGAAGCATGAAGGTCAGATAACATGGAGAGTTCTGAGGTCAGTTTTCCTCTCAACTCGGTCATTAAACTTCCTCATTTCAAATCAGTGGGAAAAAAGAAGAAATGACTGAAATTAAGAAAGAGCTCCCGAGCGATTTGAAAATAACACTCATCCAATTACAACAGTAATGCTGCAAATGCTTCACCCTGAGTGCTGCACGGTGTCATTACCCAACAGCTATTAAAGCGGAGGCAGTGCTTTGTAATGTGGCTGTAGCTGTAGAGGGATGCAGCCTGCGTCCCCTTGCACTGACCCTGCAGCTAATGGTCCAGAACCGCTCCACCTGCTCTGTAATATCACTGGCTGAAGATGCATCCAGCCGTTTGACCAAACTAATAGAGGGACACTCTGTGATTTAACAGGGGCCTTAAGTCTGGCTCAACTCTGTGTGTGTGTGTGTTGTTGTACTTTTATCCTTGTAAAAAGCAAATGGTCCCATCAAGCCAGAAATATGAGGGAAATCAAGTGCAGACAGTTTGCCAGCTTTCACTTTTACAACGGTTTAGGACTTCGTTTAAGAGTTGAGAGGGCAGTCACTAAACTAAATGCATGAGGGTCTTGTGGCCTTATGGAAGATGAAATGACAGTGAATGATGCTGAAAGGAAAAAAAAATACATTGCCTTGTTTTTTTTTTTTGTTTTTTTTTTTCATTTTTTCCACAGCTTTATGCTAAGATATATGGATGCATCTGCTCTGCTTTCATGAAGCAAACATTCACAGCATCATAATATATTTATTTTTAACAGCATGGCAGCCGTCCACAGATACATGCATGGTTTGTGTGGTTAGCAAGAAAAACATGAATGTTTTCAATTAGCGTGGAAGTCAATTTTCAGATTAGCCAAATACCAAATAATCCTCAAGACAGCTATGTCACAATGGAATAAATTGGAAATGAGTCTCATATAAAGATGAAAAAAAGAGGGGGGGTTTAGAAGCAAAGAAACCTTAAACCTCATTTCAGTGATCTTATATCAAAACATTTTTTTTCTTTTCTTTTTCACTTTTTCATTTTTCATGAATAGATCTTAAGTCTTGTCCCTGTTAGTAACAGCTGCTCTAAACAAAGCCCTTATAGGCTTGCGTTAGCTTCAAGGTCCACTCTTAATGGAAATACTTAGGTTTTTATTTTGATTTATTCACCTGATTAGACGAGTCCTTGGGCAGTTCACAACATCTTTTCATTCTTCATATCAAAGCAAATTTGTCATCATTACTGAAATGTCTCTAATTGAGACCTTGTGAATTAGACTTGGTGAGTCAGTCAGGCCCCAAACCAGGGTGAAGTGAGTGAAAAGGCAGCTGAAAACAGAGGACGGTAAATCTACTAATACAGTAAAAGAGTATGTTACATTGATGTTGCATCTGTCTACATGTTTTCATCCTTTAGTGTCAGTATAGTACCATAGATGTGCACAAAACGTTTTTTTTCTTTACCAATGCCATAATATCATCCTTGTTGCTTCATCACTTGTGAAACCACAATGTCTACAGAAAATTCAGGGACTCTGAAAATAATCGTAGGGTCATTGAGAACTTTGCATAGGTTTGAAATTTTTTTTTTTTGGGGGGGGTTTTTTTCATTTCTGTTATCTCTACATGTATCTCAGCCAGAGGGTTTTTTTTTTGTTTGTTTTGTTTTGTTTTTGCGAAGTTTTGTGCAAAGCTGTACCAGTTAAAACCATCATTTCAGACATGCTCAATACAGACACAAAATCAGCCATCACAATCAGTTTCAACTTTGGTAAATCATATTGCGTGTGCTAAATAAATCTTTGCATTTACTCCTCCCAATAATCTTTTGTCTTCTGGCAGAGACGCCACTATTGTATATTCATCAAGGCAAACGTGCTAAATGGGTTGGATGAGTTATTTCGCCATCTGAGAGACTCAATCGTCTGTGCATCTTGTTTGTAGATAAGCTTCAATGGGTTTTTGCACAAGCAGTCAAGTTTGCACATGGTTTTACACACGCAACCCTTTAGTTAATCAGGCCCATAGTGTCTGAATCGGCGTGTTATTTCTGCCATTCATGCTTTGTTCCACCTCCAATACTGTCATGACATACTTTAGTATTTACAGATTTACAATTCCTTCTCTGCAATAGAAACACATTTTAACTCTTATCTTGAGGTGTTTTTCTCAGTAGCAGACGTTTGATCATTTATCCCTGAGCATATTTTTGCTCTGTAAATGTTTCATTCAGGTAAAGTAGATATAAAGACCTCAGCATGTTTCTCATAGCAGGGGTGACCTTACCTTCACCTAACTCGTATAAAAAAGACTCTTATAAACATCCTGTTCCTTCACAAGTAAAGGATTTTACCCATCAGATTGTTTGTTTTATTCATTTTGTGTCTTTTGCAGCGCTTTTCTCTGTTTTGTTTTTCAGTGGTTTAGCAGTGTGATGTTAATGGCTGAAAAGTGAATAAAATGAAACTGAATTGAAGCAAACAGAGGTAGAGGTCATTCCCACCTCAGTAAATGTGCTGTCTGCATGATCGCTGCTGAATGACTGAAACTCCTTTTAATACTGTGCTGTATAATGACCTTGGAATATATAGTCTTTTTCACACATGCACACACACTGGACTGAAAATCTCATTTATTGCTGTACAAGTCATTGGTCTTTGCACAGGAACACATTTGCCTTTCTTTTTTTTTTCTGCTATTTTCTTCAGATCATTTTTGTCTTTTTGCTTTTTCTTCCTGTAATGTATAGACGTGTGTTGAATGTTGTGTTTTTTTTTTTCTTCCAGGACCCCACATGTGTGGTTAGCCCAGTCATCGACATCATCAATATGGACAGCTTCGCCTATGTAGCAGCCTCTGCTGACCTCCGTGGAGGTAGGAAGTCTGCACCTTCCATATATAGGTGTAACTCTTTTAGTGGCGCTAGAAACATTAAAAACTAGAAAAGTACTCCGAGAGTGCAGACCTCCACCCCCTTGTGGCCGGCCGAAGTTGCTGCAGCAAACGGACAAACACACACAAACTCCGGCGACCACATAACCTCCTTGGCGGAGGTAATAAAAGGACAAAGAACAACAAAATAATCTGTTGTACTTTGGAAAAAATTTGTCCTGAATTAGCGGAAAGTACTGACCTCTGCTGAAATGTTTCCCAAATATCAGCCTGCAGTGAACCGCACAACTGGCGCCGCCATATTGGACCAAACATGAACACGTTAATGTCCACTTTCCACTCTGTCTGTACAGATATACGTCTCATACATAATACGGATTTTATTTTTGTCAGTAAAAACAACGAGATTTAGTTAAATGTAGAATTAAAACGTCATTATTCGCTGAATGAGCCGTTGTTTCAGTCGGTCTGTTTGCAAATACTGTCCCCGGAAACTGATTCTGCACATTGCGTTCCCCTCTAAGACACGCACCGAATATAATAATGAAGAGAGTGCAGACCTCCACCCCCTTGTGGCCGGCTGAAGTTACTGCAGCGAACGAACAAACACACACAGAAACTCAGGTGATCACAATATCTCCTGGGCGGAGGTAATAAAGGGCATTTTTACTGATAAAGCCTGGATATTTGGTATAAACTTATATGTACATTACATGGGAGAAGTCTGGTTTTGTGGCTTTCTGGCTGAAAGGCTTTCGCCAAGCTGTTGTAAACTGACTTATATCACCCTTAACCATGATCTTTTCCTAAAATAACCAAGTATTTTAGCGTCTAAATCTAACTAACCTGTGACTGAAAACTGAATAACCAAAAAAAAAAGAAAAGAAAATCACAAGTCAAAGCCTAAAAATCCTACATCTCTATTTCAGGGTGCCCAATCCTGGTTCTCAAGAGCTACTATCCTGCATGTTTTAGATGTTTCCATTTTCCAACACACCTCACGGTCCTTATCAGGCTTCTACAGAGCTTGATGATAGGCTCATCATTTGAATCAGGTGTGTTGGAAGAGGGACACATCAAAAACATGCAGGATAGTAGCTCACGAGGACCAGGACTGGGCACCCCTGCTCTATTGGATGGAAACCCCAGTGTCATTCATAAGACTGTTACATGCAGTCTACACATTCTCACCATTTCACATACTAAACATTAATCAAGACATTGATGTTCCACTGGGGCAGCCTGAAAAATACCAAGACAGCACAATGGTTCTATCCAATCCACTTTATGCACAGATATACAAGAGTTCGCCAAAGTACAGTACAAAACCAATAAAATATGTAAAAAACAGTAAAAGACAAAATATCAAGTCAAAACTCTAGTTTTGACTTGATTTGGTCGGCCAAGGTCAAGCAAGAAATGTTCTCTCCAGAGCCAGTGTTTGGTTTGTCCACTCTGGGCTACTGTACAGACATATAAGCATAACTCATTCACTGCCATTGACGTGTTTTGGCGTCATTTCAAAGCCGAACGTTGTCTGTCAATGATGTGTTTTGGCGTCAATTGGCTTTCATTGGGGGGGTTGCTCGGAAATGACCTGGCACAACTTTAAGGAAGTATTTAGCGTTCAGGCATTTTGGGGGCGAAACCACCCTGTGTTCTAAGGTCAATAACTTGAGAACCGAAAAAGCTGGAAATATTTTTTTTTTTTTTCAACATGAAAGAAGAGACTTTACGCTTTATTTTGATGGGCGCCATGTTTATGTAGTCCTAGAACTGGATATTCTGTGATATTCCTGGCAGTATGGGGGTTTCTGTTCTGAAAACACCTGGCAGTGAATGAGTTAAAGGAGCCTTATCATATAGCTATGAAAACAAAAATATGTGTTTATTAGTATACTATATTTAATTTCTGCTAAATTTAATACCTAAAGATTTTACAGATTAGATCTTCTTAAATTTCACAGTCTGATACTTTTTGTCACATCTGAGCATTAGTAGACTGGGGACTAGAGAGAGTTTGTGTTAAAATAGGGTCTAATTTTTGATGTAATCTACCAAAAAGAACAATTAAAATCATCTGCAGATCTTTGTAGCTAAATTTGTCCCCCAAAGAGTCAATGGTTGAACAGCAGCAGCAATAACAGAACATACTAACAACAATATTTTAGGATGAAAAATAAATGAAAATATCTTGGTCTAAACTTTGAATAGAAGAATGAAACCACTGTTCTGCAATTTCTTACAAAACATCTGCTTCAGACATTAAATGTGCTAAATCTTACATAGTTTAATAAGATGAATCAGAAAATAAAAGACCAAAGTGCTGGTTAGCTCATGTTTTCAGTATATATGATGGTGTGTTATTCCACATATATGTTGGTTTATGTACA
>JAQQZY010000017.1:11392646-11407391 GCA_030068375.1 Ostorhinchus rueppellii | reverse complement strand
CTCTACACATTTGCTACACTCTGGCTGACTCAGAAATGAGGCCCAATGTCCAAAAAACCGGAGTGTCACTTTAAGTTGGAGCTGTAGGTTTTGTTCATAGGAAGTAACTAATGGTTGGAGTGGTCCATTTTACTATCTTATCCATCACATGTCTTTTGCCTGTTACGCCATCTGTCCTAATTTCATTGAACAAGAAATTAATTCAGTATTTTTCCTGTCAGTTTTAGCAACTATTCAACCCCACTGTCAATGGGTGAACTTAGTGAAATTAAATATATCCTTTGTTTGTGATTTTATTTAGGTCATGGACGAGTGAATTCCTCTGATTGCTCATAAATCAATGCAAAGCTCTTCTAGTATATTTTATCAACAAAATAAACATATGTACCTGGAAATATATTTAACAGATCCTCTTTAGTGTCACACAGACACAACCAATGTGTTAGGCATGTTTCTAAATGTACACACTTAACATATCCTTTCAGAGGTGGGAAGTAACTAAGAATATGTACTTTGTTACTGTACTTCAGTAGATTTTTTAGGTATCTGTACTTTACTTGAGTATTTATTTTTCTGGCAACTTTTTATTTTACTCCCTACATTTTTGCATAAATATCTGTACTTTATACTTGTTACATTCTCAGAGTAGGCTTGTTACTTTTTCAAAGTAAAAGCATGTGACAGTACATAAAATACAACACTTCAGAGGGAAAACTAGTGGTGGAGAGAAGGAGTACAGGCTGTGAACATACCTGCAAAGCTGAGAACCCCTGATTAAACCCATTATCTACATAGTAACTCACTTTTAAAGGCTTTATTTTTGGCTAAAACACACACCATCAGTAAATCTCTCATATGTGCTGCTCAGTGACGTCTTCAACCGTATATAAAAAGAGGTGAAGTTCACTTCAAAATACAACAACTATGGTGAAATTAGATAATCTTCATTATTAAAAAATGACCTGAAAATGATTTTCATCCATAAATCTGTTTTCACTTCCTTGCTGCTACCTGCTTGTATTTTGTTTAATTTTACCTGTGCCCGTACCCGTGAAAATTCTTACATAATTTTCTATATGATTTTAGCTGCTTCAATAAGTATTGCATTATTAATGGCAAAAAAAAAAAAAATGCAGTTTTACTTTTTACCTTTGTACTTTATTACAATTGAGAAGTTGTACTTTTTTACTCTTACTTAAGTAAAGGAGTTGTATCACCACTTCTACTTTTATAAGAGTATTTTTTCACCCAAGTAACTGTACCTCTACTTAAGTACAGAATGTGAGTACTTTTGCCACCTCTGCATCCTTTACAGACACTTACAGCAGCGACAACAGGACCTATTAGCAGACCATGTTTAATTGATTTGAAACATCCACTGCAAACATTAAGATGAAGCTGTGTGAGTCCCAAAAACAAAAGAGCAAGGATTTGTGTCTTGAGCCGCCATGTTGCACCAACATTCACATGCAGGCAGAAATCAATAGAGGGGGCAGGGAGACCAATTTGTAAATCCACAGCAGCAGAAAACAGACCAGAAGGCTTGTAATGTCAGTCAGGTCAGACTTCAAATATATTCCACTGTTCCATTAATCAGTCATTTTGCATAATTTAAAGGTGGCAGCTGTATATAAAGGAGCAGAAAGTTAAGATGAAAGAGTGAGTGGCATGTAATACGACCCGCTGAGCCGCAAATACATAACTCTGGACAGTTTGAGAGTCAAAATGTAATGAGCACATGGTTTTTTTTTTGCTGTCAGCTGTGAATGTATGCATGAATATGAGGCAGCTCACTCAAGTCTCTAAGTAAAATATAGGTTGTACTCGCTGCTTTGTGCACAGGGCTGCAGGTGTCAACATTGCTTTGAGCAAAAATGCACTTTGCTTTTAACCTGTATTTACCCTGGGAACACTTCTGCTGAGCACGCATTGTTTCAGCTCTGACCTGCTTCATGTCGCAGTAAACAATCACTGAGCACATTTCTCTGTAAAACATTATCCCTGGTTACGGTTCGTTATCTCCTCGTGGTCTTTATAGTCTGACATGTATTGACTTAAGTGCCTGTTGTTCATCGCTTTGCTGCGTTCATTCACTTTGTTTGAATGCGAAACGGAGAAATTCTTATCAGATCAAGAAGAGGTAAAGAAGACAATACTCTGCTTATTCCCTGAGTGATTAGATATTACATCCGTTTGAGACTAAAGATATGGAATAGAGTACAGATAAAAGGAGAAAAACACAAAAATCAAAGGAAAAAAGTTTGAAAACTATACGGAGATAAGTACACGAGTCGGCATAAATAGACAAAAGCAACAAAGTAGTTGTCTAATCTTACAAAGAAAAGTGATGGTGAATTTAATCTATCCGCACACACATTCTTTACTCAAGTAGACATACAGATATAAATAATAAAAGATACTGGAGTGTTCATGTAAAAGTACAAGTTCTGAAATGTACCCAATGTACCATTATCCACATCCATATTAGTTCTTCTCCACTGAATAAACAACACCTTTTCTTCACAGTCAAGTCTCCTCTTGTCTGTTTTTTCATGTTACAACTTTTACACCAGTAGTTCTGTCATGCATGATGTGCAGTGGACTATTTCCCATGGGATCATCCACTTTATTACTTTATGTGTTATTGTTCCATCCATGTTGGTTGAACTTACTATTGATATGCTGTGATGCAAACTGATTTTTTTTTTAAAATGCATAATTGTCCTTAAATCAATTTAAAATAAAGTAACTAGACTGTTTAGAAAATGCAAGAAGCAGAAAGTGCATGTATTTGTGTTATTTTAACCCATTAAAGTCCTCACCCAAAAAAAAGCAATGAAAAAAAAAAGTTCTTTACATTTTTTATTTTCCTTGGGGCACTAATAATAACATTTTTTTAAACGAAAATAGATATGTGTTATAAACATTTATTCTAGATGTTCTAGACATATGTTCCAGAAATCTATTCATCTCTACCACTCCACTGAGTGGTACCGAGTGGAAGAGATGGCTGAAACAGGTGGAATTAAGTAACGTGTGTTTTTCAATAAGATATAGTGAGTCAAAGTGTGCTCTACCATATGACTGAGCAGAAGGTTAAAGGGATAAGGGTATTTTTATATTAGCGTAATTATCAAAAATAGTGTGTTGCATTATGTTATTGTCATTGTTATTGGTATTATTATTATTATTATTATTATTATTATTATTATTATTATTATTATTATTATTATTATTATTATTATTATATAATTGCTATTGTTTACGTAGGAGTATATATTTTTGTACTTCTTCCTACTCCATTTCAAGCATGTGTTACTTTATTTATTTATTTATTTAATTTTTTTGGTTGTATTATTACAACTTAAATTGCTACATTGTACCTTACATTGTTTGCCTATCAACCTTTTAAGTATCACTATTGTTATCTGGTTTGTGGGTCTTGTTTTGTTTTAATATCTTTGTCTACACGTTAAAAAAAAAAAAAAGTACTCCAGTAAAGTACAAATACCTGAAAAGTACAGTAACAACATATTTGTAAGCAATTGTACTACAGTTATTAGCAATACTAGTAAGGTCAATTCTCCATGTTTCGTGTTGTTCAATAAGATTATTAAACTACACAATACAAAATATTCCATGTTGATGTTTGACTGACTGTTACAATGGTAAAAGGACTCTGTTCACACCTAATATTAGTGGCAAGAAGTAAACATTTTACAGCTAACCTACCTCAGTTTGCCTAAAACCAGCTGCTCGTTTGTCTGGCTATTGCTGTTGTCATTAGCTAACCTTTTTTCATGTAGTACCTTCTAGGTTTTACAGAGAATAGTCTTAAAAGGAGAACATATGCAGCAACAGTAACTCTTACTTATTATTATTATTATTATTATTATTATTATTATTATTATTATTATTATTATTATTATTATTATTAATTTATTTTTTATGTAACACCCCATGTTCTGTTCTGATTAATGTTTCCATATGTTGTATATTGATATGTTATTAAAGAAAATATGGATCAGACTATTAAAGAATTGAATATATGATGACTAAGTTTTTCTTGGAATGACCCTGAATAAAAGAAAAGATGACAAAAAAAGGAAAAGAAAAGCAACAGTAACTCAAATACCTACTTAATACAACCAGGTCATGCAGCACAATATCGGAAACCTTGAAAAATACAGTATGGTCCACAACAACAACGAATACATTCACTGGCCACTTTATTAGGTACAGACACTAATGGTAATCTGTACCTAATAAAGTGGGCAGTGAGTGTTACCCAGATCCTTTCCAACACTGGAGAAAGTGAAAAAGAATCCCACACTTCATTTTTTTATGTATTTGCTTAGTTATATTAGTTGCAGCACACTTTGCATGTTTCAGTAGTGAACTTACAGCCTGGAGTGGGTTAACACTGAATCATTAGTGTGCATGTAAATGCAGTGTCTTAACCCTGGGGGTCTCCAACAGTGATGATATATTGAGCTACATTACCAATTAACCTCCAGTGTCATTCTCTTCGCTGTAGGTCGATAAATCAATCATAATGCCTGCGGTTTGGAGATTTTCCAGAAAAAACTGGAGCTCATTTAAAAAAACCCTCCTAAACCCCTCACCTTATTCACTCTATCATTCTACAATTCTACTCATTGAATGTTTAAAGTATGTAAATAATGAATTAATTCATATATTTGTCATGTGAAATACCGGTGTAATTGCTTATTGTATTGTATATTTTGTAAAATAGTGCGGCAGGTGTTACTGTATCTGTTGTGAAAGGGTCCATCTTTGTTGTGTCTGTTTAATTGCATGGTTCTCAAAGGGTTGGAAAGCCCTTAAAATAAACACACATCCACACAGTACTGCTACAACTACAACTCTGACCTAGTTACACGTTGGTGTGTGTGTGTGTGTGTGAGTGTTGGCTCTGATTTTCTTTCCTAGCACGTCTTTGTCCTACATTATCTTTTAAACATCAGGGCATCTTTGAACTTGACCTCTTTAATATTTGCTGCCTGTACACCTGCATGTGTGTGTTTTTGTGTAAAGGTGTGTGGAAGAATCACTAAAAACCTTTACCCAGATAAAAGTAGTGTGGAAAAATACTCTGTTCGAAGAAAAAGCACCAAAAGAATACAGTACAGAATAGCTCATTACAGGAAAAAATAAACAGACAGCCATAAAAACCATAATACTTGGTTGCATTTTGTAGCTTTTCTGTGAAGGAGCTGAAGTTGTGTTCACAGTCTTTGTCATTCAGGTCGCTTGGACTCCGATGTGATTTATCTGCATCGATCAGAGAGTTTTCAGACAGGCCTCTCAACCCAGGTGTGAAAACAGTGAACAAATCACAGTTGTTTTTACCGTCACAGCTTCATATGTTGACTTTTTCAGCTCTTCACTCTCTGGTCGTTTCAGTTTCCACTCCTCTGCATCCAGTAAATCAAAATTCAACTATTTGTGTAGCGCAGTAATACCAGTTTAATGTGTTGACAGGTGTGTATTTTACCACTGCTTTAAATGCTGGAATGAAATAATTAAAATCTTTAATCTGCACATACTTTGTTTGAATATAATCATAACACTGATGTTTTTATTTTATGTTTATTTTCAATGTTAAAATGATTGTCTGTAAACCAAAAAAAAAATAATTCATGGCTGTCAGATAAAGCAAATGCTATAAATGTTAACAAAAAAAACACAAAGGTCTAGGAAACTGAAAGTAAAAATGTCACTTTGTCACTGTCTTTTTCCTGGTTTTCCCATGAATAAAATTAGTGACTTTTATGAAACCACTTATCAAAAACAAAAGCAAAATGTCAGTTTTTGAAAAGCATCCAGATGGAATACCTCTCCTTTCTCACTCCTCTCCCTCTGTGCTTCTTTTGATTTTTTAGGAGTGGGTGTACACTCATGGGCAGCAGATCCGTCAGCAGCAGCACTGTCTGTCTCTTTCCACCACCTTCCCTGCTTCACAGGTTCTGCTGCTGCCCTGCAACATGGCCGACGGCAAACAGGTCTGGACGCACCAACACACATGTTGTGTTTCAGATTTTCACACTGACTTACGTTCAGTCTCTAGTATCTATTATTTGTTCTATATCAGGTTCCCCTAGTGATGTATGAGCACATTAAACTCAAGTCAGTGTACTTTTGTTCTTTGTAAGTGATGCTTAATTCTTTTTCTTGTTGAATTGTTCTTATTATTTTCAAGTGAAACCATCTGACTCTTTCTTGTGCTGCTTTCTAGATTTCCTTTAACGCACCACCAAGCACTAGGTTGAGTCAGTGTTCACTGCGCTTTCTTTTCCTGCTTGGTTTTTAGTCTTTTACATTGCTGTCATCACCATCCTCTCTCTAGCCTGTAGAATATGACACACCCTCAGCAGATCACACTGAAGTTCACAGAAATGCAATGAACTGCCCACAGGGATTCGATGGGTGTACCTGTTGTGGGCACGATTTTTTGGTCCCAGCTGAAAACTGATTTTCCTGGCTCTGAACCAGTTTTCTTTGGGTCAAAGTACTGTGAGCAGTTAAATGGGCTAAATATAGTATTTCTACTTACAAATATATTTTAACCATAAAGACACAGTGCTACTTATGTGGCAGTTTTAAAATAGTTTTTTTCTCTATGTTTAACTTTTCTTCAGTGATTTATCACCATTTATTATAACATTATAATTTGTATTTTGTATTTTTACCGTAAAAATCAGGTATTTTCCTATATTTAATTCAAAAGCTCAGATTGTAGCTGAGGGTCATTATGTCAAAAACAGAGAAAACTGAGGGAAAAGGGACTTTTTCTGCAAAATACATCACT
This sequence comes from Ostorhinchus rueppellii, assembly GCA_030068375.1. Lineage (NCBI taxonomy): Eukaryota > Metazoa > Chordata > Actinopteri > Kurtiformes > Apogonidae > Ostorhinchus > Ostorhinchus rueppellii. The sequence continues at coordinate 11,400,559 of JAQQZY010000017.1, read as the reverse complement.
AATTTAACATAAACCCAGTGTGTCCATCCACTGTCAATGATCCAACTCTACGGGTTTCACTGGTGAATCAGTGTTGTATAAGGTGATGGTGTTGCCATGTTCACTACGGTGCCTCTGAACATCCAAATGGGTCATATCTGATGACCATGAAAAGACGGCAAACTGTATTTTACAACATTTGTTATGTACATGTATTGATAAGATTAGTAGATCAACAGGCATTAGACATTTTAGTCCTTTGGTTGACGGTAGCTGTTTGGGTTAAAAATAATTACCTAAACTTATTAGAGCATTTAGAAAGAAGAGCTCTGAAGTTGTATTGAAGATGTCAGTGTACTGGGTTGAAATATAAATTGAATTTATGTATTTTACCACTAGAATGAGTAGTGAGTCACTGCTGATGGTGACAAAGGAGAAGTCAGATTCAATCCAATAGGCTCTGGTTTCCATTCTGTTGTCAGGATCCAGAACAAATTAATCCCTGGGCTTTACCTAACCTTAAAACAACCATAAACCCTCATATGTTAGATTATGACGGTGATCATCAACTGTGGACCCACAGGTACAATCTGCCCGCCAAAGCCTCCCATTGGGTCTGCAGAATATTAATAATATTCCACAGGCCCAGAACCTGCAGGATCTAAAGGCTCTAAATCCAGCATCTATTCGTTCATTATTAGTGAGTAGCCAACTCAGCACCACCACCTGAGACAATATACAATAGTCAAAAAGAGTTAGATTGTATTCATATTTCCTGCCCATCAGCCACATCCTACAGTTACAGCTGAGGAATTATAAGTTTATTCTGGCTTTTCTGTCAAGAGTTTGAGACGCTGTTTCTATGGTGCATTCAAGTGCACCTTGTAAGTTCAGGAATCCATACTGAAATGACTAGTTTATACGTATTGTTGTGGTGGCCCATAGTCTTACATCTATGGGTTTTTAGTAAAAAAGAAAAAAATCAGGACAGTACACCTTTTATTTTGATAAATGCACATTTTAAAATATAACAACAGGATAGAAGTTGTTTTCCTACTGCTAATCATTCTCAATATGCACAAATATTGGCCTGTAAGAAATAGTTCTGAATATTCATTTGAGACACTGACAATTTGATTTATGCTAATTTGCTTTAATTATTAGAAACACCGCATTCTATAAAAAGTAAATCTGGGTCTCTGACAACTGTAGATGAAAGCTGCATTATGGGAACTGGCATTTTGTCCCAAAAAGTGCCTGCAAACACTTTACAGCCGCATAATATAAGAAGTACTTGACTGTACACACACACCCATAGTTTAGGCAGACAGGTGGTGCATAGCTGCAGGCGAGTCACCACCATATATCACACTGCTGCTAAATTAATCTAAATGTTAATTAATCTAAAGTTAAATTTGTCTAAAGATGATCGTTACACACACACGGCAGGGGCAGATGCCTGACACTTTTTTGGACGGGCAGCTTCTTAACACACCCACACACACACCTACATCCACACACTTGTCATTACCTGACCACTGGGCACCTTGACGGCGTCCCAGAAGCCCCTGCAGCAGAGAACAACCTGACAACCAATAAATCACCTGAGAGAGAGAGGGAGAGGGCGGAGGGAGGGAGGGAGGGAGAGAGGGAGGGAGAGAGGCACAGGTGGAAAGGTGAAGCAAGACAGACAAAAGTGGAGAAAGAGAGCAGGGTGAAGGGAGGGGGAGGATAAAAAAAGAGGGAGGAGGCGAGCTGAGATACAGAGAACAGAAGGAGTGGGGGTTAGGGGGGGTGTCAGAAAGGTAGCTGAAGATTAGCTCATTACACCACACCAACTGTTCAGTCTGCATCGATAGGTGTGTGTGTGTTTGTTGAACTAATCTGTTATATGATCAGACATGAAACCATGGTGTTCGTGTTTGTACATGTGCATGTGTGGGATTCACTGAGCATTTGTCATTATTATTATTATCGTGGACTCGTTGATTGTGAGTCACAGAGAAAAAGGAATCGGCTGACAAATCAAAACAAGAGAGACAGACATGGAATGGTAAGAGAAGATAAGGTAAGTAAGATAAGATAAGGTGAGGTAAGTAAGATATGGTGAGGTAAGTAAGATAAGGTAAGTAAAATAAGATAAGGTGAGGTAAGTAAGATCAGATAAGTAAGGTAAGTAAGATAAGTAAGGTAAGTAAGATAACGTAAGGTGAGGTAAGTAAGATAAGATAAGGTAAATGAGATAAGATAAGGTGAGGTAAGTAAGGTAAGATAACTAAGGAAAGTAAGATAACATAAGGTGAGGTAAATATGATAAGGTAAGTAAGATAAGATAAGGTAAGTAAGATATGATAAGGTAAAGAAGATAAGATAAGGTGAGGTAAGTAAGATAAGTAAGGTAAGTAAGATAAGATAAGGTAAATAAGATAGGGTAAGATAAGGTGAGATAAGGTAAGTTAAGATCCATTCCACATTTTCTTAATCAACAATTTCCAGCAGTTTCAAAAACTCACACGTCCCCATAAAATGGGATTAGATAGATGCTGTAGCTGTTCCCTCCCATTACACACTCACATTGCATCATCAGACCATATTTCGCTTTAATTATCATCAACACAGCTGCTGTTTTACATCAACATAAGAGGCTACCCATACTCATAGAACTGGAGCTACATCTACTAACCTGTGTCTACAAAAGTGGTTATAAAGGATAGCTCGCTATGTTACACTAGCACATGTCAACAGGATCCAACAGCAAAATCAGAAGAGTCAGTCAACGTAAAGACAGATAATTTTTTTCCCATCTGAATGCAGGGGCAGTTTTTCCTGCCGTGGCTGCACACGTTTTCAAATGAAAGCATCAGCAAATGAGATGAGAAGCTGAGACGCTAAAGTAGACCCTGAACAATACAAGGGTGATTTGTGATTAGAATCAGTGCTGAAAGCTAAAAGGTAGGGAGCATGTGCAGAGAGAAGAGGTAGAAAATGTACAAAGAAAGAGAAAAAAACATAGAAAGAAAGAGAAATATGGAAGCAAGGATAGAAGGAAGAAGTTCAAAGACAGGGAAGAATGACAGGTGAATTAAGGATGTAAGGTTAGAACAAAGGGAACAGGGGGAGATAGAAGGAAGGAAGGAAGGAAGGAAGGAAGGAAGGAAGGAGGTAAACATTTTTACAGAAGGAAACAGAAAAAATAATGGAAAGAACGAGTAACAGATAAATGAAGCACAAAAGGATGCAAACGCAGATGGAAGGAAAGGCGGAATATCTGGAGATACAAAGAAAGATGGGTAGAAAAAGTGAGGAAGAAAAAAATAGAAGCAGAGAAGCAAAAGCTTGTAGTAGCAAATATAAGAGAACAAAAGAGTGATGAAAAGAGGCAGCAGGAATGGAGTTGTGCAGCTTCTAAGTAAGAGTTATGCACAATCCTCGGAAATAAAACAGTCAGACAGACAGACAGGTGTGACCTCGCTGGAGTCTCACACTAGAGCGTTAAATGAACTGACTAAAAAAACCTCTGCACTCACACCAGCGCAAGTGTAGATTTTATGTGTTCAGCTGAACCACTGAAGCGCATCGCTGTCATGTAAGTGAAACTGGTAAACCTTTGTACCGACACACATACACAGTGATGTTCCATGTTTCTTTGTGTGTGTCAGAAGGCAGGAAGTAGAGCGATGATACAGCAGCTAATTAGAACCGAGATCTATTGTAGAAACACAGCCCAGAGCTGACTGGTAGAGAGACACTGACTAACAATGTTGAAAGAAAAGGAGGTTAAATTAAGGATATCGAGATGGGGGAGGGTGATGGGATGAGAGACACTGAGACAGACAGCAAAAACAGTAAGAGAGAGAGGCGTCGTTTGGAGATCTAAACAGACCATGACAGGCGGAGAAGGATGGTGTTGGAGAAAGTAAAAATAAGAAACATGGACTGGCAAACAACTCATGTCAAAAAATAATTGTGCTGCAGTTACAGTACGGAGAATGAATGTAAATGCTCAGCTTCACAGTATTCACTAATTAACATCTAACGATTAGCTTGTGCGCATTTACAACTCGTCACACACTTTCATTCATGCAGCATGTCCTCACCAATTAAACATTCAGTTTACTTTTTGATTTCAATAGTTTACAGTAGTTTTATTTTAAGGAATAAACTACTCCTGGTCTATTTTTTATGAGGTTTTTGTGTGAGTTTATTTTGTTCAGGAACCACGAGGAAAGTTCAGATAAAAGATGCCTTTTTTTTTTTTTTTTTTTTGTCAAAGCGCAGTTTCCAAATATATTTTTACCATGAACCATTATCAGTGCTGGATCCACAGCAGATCTCTGTAATCAACACTCTTTAGGGGGTTTATGTGGTTTTTGTACTTTAATATAATTAGAATGATGAGAATAAAGAGCTGAGAAGTTTTGCGTTTTGTTTTGGTTTTTTTAAGATAGGATGAGAAAACTAAAGTGATAAAAATTGGAAATACTGTGGTTGTTTTCACCACTTTCACCACAATAAAAGCAATGGACTTATCAGATGTTATCTTTAAGTTGCCGTTTGATGAGTCACAGTTCAGACGAAGCTGTAATCGTTCTGACCTTGTTTGGATGATTCCAAACAGATCTTTAGAACAGCTACTGACAACACAAACCGCACACATAACGAAGGTGACTTATGTCTATAAACAGAGCTAAGCTAACAGAGCTATAACCCCTTGACGCCTGAATTTATTTCCAATTATGGAAAAAAAAAAAATTGTCACTTGGGTTTTTACTTTCAACTAGATAGTATTTTGGTTGCATTTTGGAGCGGAGGGGGTTTTATGCGAATTCACAACAATTGGCATCAAGGGGATAATGTAAACTATCAGCTGACACAGCACCTGAACATTATAAAACACAGTGTTAAATTGATCGACTGAAATGTGTTTGAAGGACAAAACTTGATAGTTCAGTAGAGATGTGTGTAAATGATGACATTCACCCTTCATTTAAGGAATGACTAACGGCCTTCACAGTAAAACTGGAAAAACTGTTCCACATTGATAGTTGGATTCATTAGTGTCAATACTATTTACTAAGGATGCACTGATACCACTTTTTTCCAGACCGAATACAAGTACAAGTACTTATATTTGAGTACTTGCCAATACCAAGTACTGATACAAGTACTTAATAATACCATTGGAGGTCTTAGTTACTTTTGAAAATGTGCTTTACTGTCGTTGTCATTAGTCTGATTGGAACAAAGTGCTGCTATTGACATTTAATGTGTTGGAATGAGCACTTTTCAATCAATCCACCAGGGGGTGTCACTCTTGATTAACCATAGTGGACAAATACCACAAAGAAAAGTAACATTTTAGAGAAGAAGAAGAAAGTCAGTAATAGCAAACATGGAGATGACAGAGGTATTACTAATGTGGATATTGATGTTGCATCGTTTCTGCTGGTAAGGTTTAAAAGCGAATCTTCAGGCGGTAGGAAAAAAGAAATGAGTTTTAACTTTCATTTTCACTTCTGCAGGCAGCGGGGGTTCTCACCGCTCCTTACCCCCATAGTTTTATAAGTAGGACATAAGCCGCCCCAGCCCTGGGTAGTTGTCATGAATATGTCAGTAGTTTGTCACTAACTGATGCAGTCGCTCTTTGAACAGCTCCTTTACCTCCACCCTGCTGGTATTCTCCATCAGGGTATGCATCAGCGAGCACCTGGAAAACGGACAGAATTGTGTACACAGAGAACAGACAGAATGCTCTGTCCGTATCCGTCTGTGTCTTTAACGTTACTTGCAGTCGGTGTTACTTTTGTCACCGTCATTTATTTTGAAAAATCTCCACACTGCTGCCATTACTCCTCTGCGGCATACCTGCTGAACAGAACTGTGAATATCACACTGCTGTAAGTGGTATCAGCGCAGTTGAACTGGAGTACTTTTACGAGTAAAATTCCTCGCCCTCAGTATCAGACCTGATACCTGATACTGCTATCGGCATCAGTGCATCCCTACTATTTCCAACCCCAGAACATAATTGTGACATCTAGTGGTGAAGTTACAGGTTTCAGCTGAAGTGCAGTAAGTGTTTGTTTTGTCTGTCCTGATCTTTTTAGTTTAGGGGATAATAACTCTGGTCTACACTTCAAATAGATGCACAAATGTAGAGAAAATGGAGGTGATTTGTGGTTTTACTGTGGCTGTTTTGGATTAAGCTAACAGACCTATAATATAAAGATTATATGACTCAGGGTTTCTTTTTTTTTTTTCGTTTTTACCAACTATGTTAAGCAAAAAACTTGATGATACCATAATACAGATGTGTGTAAACAATGACTTTTATGCTTTATTCAGTGAGTGATACAGTCTTTGGATACATAGCACTGACTCTGTGGTAGTTTTGGAAGAACAGTGTGTTCTGGTGTATGACTCCTCCTGCTGTGGAGAGTTTGGAATATCAATACTACATAAAACCCCTTTAATAGTCGAACACAAAGACGAAGATCACATTACCTCCAATTATCTTTCCTTTCCTTCTGTGTTGCATTATTCACTTTCCACAGGTCTTTATCTTGTCTCAGTCTCAGACAAAGATGACTATTATTTCACAAAGCCAAAGCTGACAGACAAATGCAGTGGAGTAAAAATATACAATATCAGTCCAACTGTTTGTGGTTGCAGCTGCACATCATCGCAGTCACTGAATTCACCTCTCGACACCTCAAAGTCGATTTAAGCCGCAGATTGTGTTTTCATTTTGTGTTATGTAACTATCTGGAACTCTGTGCTGCAGGTTTCATGCTCAAAAGCACCTTTGGAATCACAGTTAACTCCTACCTTGAAGTTTGTATGTCCACGGGCTTGTACCTTCAACTTTATATCAAAGAACCAGATATTTTCTATCACAGACTTTCATCTTTTTGCAATGATGAGTCGACCTTCAACGGTAGAGTTAAATACAGAACCAGCCATCAGATACACAAACAAGTCCTGTGGGGGAAAGAAATGGGAACTGTTGCTTCGTAAATTTCCACCTGATAAATTTGCCTTTAATTTCCTTCGGCACAAACGGACCAAGTTTATTACTGAAAATAGCAAAGTACTTTAACGTAGCCCCTTACATTTTGCAGTAGGGACTGAAAAGTATAAATCAGACCAGCATTTCCTTGTTGTATTGAAAATATTTATTCAAAACATATATGTTCTTGGGCATAAAATGGAATGCAGAAGTCACCTTTCTATTAAATAAATATTTTATGCTGCTATTTTATCCTCCTTCAAACATCGCTTTCTTAACTCCCCGTGGTTTTCCAGTAATATCACTTCCATCTTCTGCACCAGCTGTTGAATAACATGCATGCAATGTGTCTGTAACACTGTCACTTCTATATAAAGCTGTAAGGAACATTTACATAACAGACGCTTTAAAATAAGAGACAAAAAAGCCATTACTTGGAAAGATAAGTAGGTCGGCTACAGTAACATTTCCTGAGTAGCTTTTGTCATGAAAATCGTGGGTCAGAGGTTGGAGAATGTGATTACAAAGCCACAACTGGACCCAGATCAGCAGTATCAAGTTGTTTCTGCGCTTGTCTTCACCTCTGTGTAAACCTGCACTCCAGTAATGCTGTTTTCAAGGTTCAAGCCACATTACAATGCTTTTGGATGTTTCTAGCATTTAGCATTAACCATTCAATTATTATTACCCTGTCCCCCAAAGGAGAGCGAGAGAGACAAGGGGTATTGTTTTTGATTTGTTTGTTCATTACCTCCGCCAAGGAGGTTATGTTTTACTGTGTGTTTGTTTGTTAGCAACATAACTCAAAAAAGTTATGGACGGATTTTGATGAAATTTTCAGGAACTGTTGAAAATGGCACAAGGAAGAACTGATTAAATTTTGAGGATGATCCAGAAGAAATCCTGCATTCTGGATCACTTTGAA
>JAQQZY010000017.1:11320132-11332100 GCA_030068375.1 Ostorhinchus rueppellii | reverse complement strand
ATTTTGTGTTTATACCTGAATAAACAGGTCAGTTTCTTGTTACCAACCATTGTGTATTATTCAAACTCACTTAATTCTCTGGAACAGTTTACATGGACCCTTAAGAAACTGATCTGACAGGAAGTCCATTTAGACGCCTAAAATAATCTGTCCCCCCTTTCCATGTTTTTGAATGCATTATTATTTTATTCTACTGTTCTGCTCTGTATTTGGTATTGGGTTTATTGGTTAATGTTATTGGCGTTTTTTTATGTGTTGATTTTATAGCTGTTTTTATATCCTTAATCTATTCTTGCATTTTATTTTTTAATCGAGGTTTTAATTTTCTTAGAGGGAGTGAGAGAAAGAGAGACAGAACTTTGCTGTTGTTCTTCCCTTTGTAAGTCACTTTGGAAAAAAAAGTGTCCGCCAAATGCATAAATGTAAATAATCTAATCAGAATACACCTCAGGAAACAACTTGACACGTACATTTTCCCCTAATCCTTCGCAGTCATTTCCAACATTTTTTGATTTGTTCAATTTGTACTTTGTTTTTTTGAACAAGTCTTTGGACCATTTTTAACTAAGGGATGTAGAGACCTTCAACAATCCTTCAAACCTGTAGGTGGCACTAGTTCTACCACTTGGCACAGAAAAGAACAAAAAAAAAAAAAACCCAGTCAGAATCACTAAGATTAAGCATTTACGTGATTATTAGGTCACAACAATCTCACTGTAAGGACTATCAAAGTTATGGCCTCCTCTTCTCAACATGCCTGAATATTCTGTTCTATAGAGGTGACCATATGAGTCAATTGGACCGGTACTAATGAAATATTAGTGTCTGGAAAAGCAGCTAGTGTCATCTTCTAATACACACTATGATGATATGACGTTTTATTAACTGATACTTAATATAGAGTACCTTCATTCTCATGTCACGGCCATGTTTCTCAAGCTCCTTCCTCATCTCCTGAGCACCCAGTCGGGCAGCATTCAGCACCAAATGCTTCCACTCAATTGGCTGGAAGACATGGGGGTCATGAGGCACGTACAGGCCGATCTTCACCTGAAAGGACCAGAGGATACTATTCAGACACACGTGAATCACTTCTACTGATACATGACCTTTCTGTCCTGCTCCATCCTCCCACCTTCTTCAGAGTGTGCTGGTATCTTTTGTAGGAGCTTTCAAACTCGGCCACGAGTTCTCCCAGTGTGCGGTGCGTTAGTGGTTTGTCCATTAAGTCCTGGCGGCGGCTCATGCCCAGAGAACCGTAGCGGCCGTTACAGTAGACGCCCAGTACAACGTGGTGGAAGCAGTGGCCTGAAAACTGGGTCTTAAAGCTGATGGGGAAACGCTCCAGAGACGTCAGCCCGTTGGTCAAGTAGCTGGTCAAAACGGTGGAGTTAAGGAAGAATTTTTTTAGTATTTTGTCATGTTGGATTTACTTTATTTTTAGCTTTAAACAACAGAATAAGTTTTACAAAAGTGGAGCTGCCTGTAATTCTAGCAGGAATCAACATTTGACTGTACATCAAAGAATGAAAGTAGAAGTGGTTTTTGTTCGAGCCTCTCTCAGCAGTTCCAGTCATGTGAAATTAGATTCAGTCTGACTCTCCGGAGGCCGATACTATGAAAATGCCACAGGGTAAACAAAAACTCTGTGACCGCCGGTATGTGTGACTGTGCAACTGAATCTGTTCAGTCACTGTTGTTTCAACACACAAAAACAGAGGCCCAAAGATGGAGGAGTACAAACGTCTGGTCCAACCAGAAGCCTGAGGATGATGAAACACAAGACTCAGTGCTGACCTCTGACCTTCTGAAATGTCCTTCTCTACCTCCTTATGTTTTCTAATCCTTTTCTCTACTACTTCATCTTTTTCTCAGTAAACCAAAAACCTGGTACACAACTAATTTACCACATATTAAAAATGACATCATATAGAGCGACTAGTACATCTGTTGGATACTTCCCAAGATGGGTGCTACAAAATTTGGCAACGAGCCTTGCAGCCCAAAGGAAAGAAAGCCAAACACACACACACACACAAAATATTATGCAGTTTTTCTACAGTATTAGACAAAAATTTGTGAATATAAGCCTTAATTTGGCACTACTGTTACTGTAAATACAGAATAATATCATGCAATGGGGTTTTATAGTGACATTATGTTTTTCTAACTTTGCAGTTACTCTGACCAGATCAATCCTGACTGGGCTCCATAGTTTGCAATAATACTTGCCGATTCCTTTTCTTATTTTTGATATAGCTACAAACATTTAAAATTAAGACAGAGGTTAATGGACATACGCAACTTTAAGAACCTGTGAAATACTTGATAAATGAAATCTATTAATCCACACAATAAGTCTCCTGGATTCAAAAGACGTGGTTTTACATGATGCAAACATTTGCTTGTTTAATAAAATCTGTTAAAACTCTGCTGACAACATGATCTTAAGTTTTAGATGAAGAATAAATAATCAGAGACTAAACAAACTGAATGATTTCTATATATAGACCGTCTGTTCCTGTGCTGTGGACTGCACAACTTCAGAGTTCAACACGGACACTGGTCCAACTGTAGCAATCTGTGCAACACACACACACACACACACGCAGAGATCTGGACTGTCTCCTGCTGACCAGCAGCCAACCATCTGCTCTGTTCTGTCCACAGAGGCCCCTCATTGGCCGGAGCAACAATCCATCACCTCAGCAGCCTGGATGCCACCACATGAAATATTCAAAGAGCCATCTACACAACTAGACCACTGATCACACACACAAAGCAGGAGCGTGTCCATGCTGCAAAGAAGCCTGCAGCACTAAAGCAAACACCAACCTAAAAAGGAGAAGGCTCACCTCACTAAGACAACACTCGATTCTTGTTTGACAATTCAGCTGCCGAAGTGCTCATGAGCAAGACACCAACACTACCTGCACAGAGGCCTTAAGTCTCATTTTAGTTGAAATGAAAATGGCAAATGCAGCACAAGTAATGATTGGAAACACACATTTGTGTAGAAGTTGGATTTCTCATTTTGACACTGAGGTTGATTTTTCTAATGTCACATTTTCAAAGAATGTGTGTTTTACTGTATTAAGTCTTTTTTTTCCCCAACTTGTGTTACTGGGAAGTGAATTTCTTTTCATTTGAAACTTTCATACACAAACTAAGGAAATGATCAAATGCTAAACCTCTCTTTCTATCATTTACTGTGTGAAGTATGCCCAAAATCATATGTCACAGTCACCCTTTGCCATGTTTGTGATGCTATTTTCCATGTTCATGCCATTTCTTTTGCCTACATTCCTAACATGCAGAAGGAACATCAAAAAAGCAAAATATTGTCAAAGCGTGTGATCTGTAACATGATATTAATGATCCTTCTCAGAGTATACTCATTATTTTATCATTAACAAAAGTGTTATTTAAGTAACAGAAACATGAAATCTGTACACAACATCCACAGACACACAACCCATCCTCCTGCTCCTGTCTAATAAATGCTTCATTAAACAGATTTCCTGTGATGGCGGACATGTGACACTGCTAACAGCATCACACACTGCAACGTCAGTCGACATAGAAGGTTACTTGTTTTGGCACCATTTTTTTTTAAATGAAGTGAAGAATTATATTTTTAAAGTAGACATACTCAGCTGACTTCACAGACACACATAGCACTCCCTTCAGCTTCTGTCGGACTGAACCCTGTAGAAAGTAAGGAATACAGACTCAGTTCTAGGTTAATCCAATAGATTTTTTAAATTGGCTATCGCTCTCCCTCAAAGCAGCGAGATTCAAGATAAGAGAACACTAGAAAGGCATAAAATCTTCTTTATGCACTGAATCTTTTCACCAAGAGTCATGTGAATTCCATCGGAGAAAGTTCAGAAATGATTTCTAGTGAAAAATAACCTTAGGCTCTTGACTTGAGTTCAGATAATGAGGAACCTTAATACAAGTTTACAATGAGAGGTAATGCTGTCACCTATAGCAAATCCAGATCTATAAAGAAAGGTTTTTCCTGAAAAGTTGTGGAAAACTTGAAGTCAAAACTGTGGAAGTTACAGAAGCAGACTGACGCTCATGTTTCTGGAACAAGACGGCCAACAATCATGTCCTTTTCTAAATGTGGTACATACGTCTGGTCCTGCAGTATGTTTTTCAGCCTCTAAGCCTCCTCCATATGACATACCCCTTCAGATTTAAGAGCTGTTTGCAGTAGCGCAGGCACTTCATTGTGTCACTTTATCGCTATGTTTGGAATATGGTTTTGTTAAACAATAAGGTATTACTAACACATACGGTACCTTGAGCTGCTGTGTACTGAGAAAAGATTTATGTTCAATGAAGGAAGGCATCTCAGCAGGACACCTTCCTATTTATAGGGTATATTTGTGATTGTGTAAGCTACTGGCTGCAAAACAGATAATGAGGAACAAAATATAATCAGTGAGAAAGAAGTAATGTGAACAAAAGGACCAAGGGAAAAAAAAAAAACACCAATTTGTTTGTAAGTTAATGAGTTTTACTTGAGATTACATTTTCTTTCCAGAGTCAACTTTATTCACTTCCAAATGTATTCTCTTCTCCTCCAGGAAGTTTTATGTGATTATACGGAGACAAATCACATTCAACAGCTGAGGAAGTTTATTCTGCTTGACAGCAGTCCAGTAATATTTGACCCACCCAGACAATGACCCAAGATAAACCGTGGATATCCTGGAGAGAGATCACATCACTGCTAACAGAAAAGGAACAGAACCAGCGGCAAAAGACAGACTGAAGCCAGACAGACCCACAGGATGGATGTTGACGGCAATGGTACAGCAATAGCCACATTGTCTGTCTGCTTCTCCTTACAATTCATCCTCATACATATTTTTTAAATAAATAAGCCATCAGGATTTCAGTTTTAATTGAAATTCAGTGAAGAACAACTGGTACCAGGCACAACAAACCCCGCCCCTAGCACGTTTTGTAGCTTATTTTGGCGTGGCTCCAGCTGGTGTCATCATGTCTGTGGGTGCTGATGTTCACATATAAAATTGCCTCTATATATGCGCCAAGTTTGAAGTAAATTGAAACAAAATTGATGTTTTAAAAAACAATTGAAATTTCGCCCATTATAAGTAAATGGGAGAGAAAAAAAAAAAGATTTAAAAAAAATTCATTAAAAAATTTGAACTTTGACCTACTTTTCCCAAAATGTAATCAGATCTATTCTGGGTCATTGGCAATCTATAAATCCAATTTGGTATGAATTCAACCAATAGTTTTGCTGCTAGTGTGCTAAAGAAACAAAGACACAAAGAAACAAATAAACAAACTGAACAAAAAACAATAACCTTTGCCTCCCCTTTGGGGCCAGGGTAAAAATCCCAATTCTGCTGGTTTATCAATTCCATGGGCCTCACTTTAGAGCCAGGTAGTAATGCTGAACCCTGGAGAAAGGGTTAACCGCTCAGGCTGGTATATTGTAAGCCAGGGGTCATGAGTTCAATTCTCACTGGGGCCTGATTTTTTTTTTTTTTCATCCCTTGTGTGGATGACCTCAAAGCCACGTGAAAGGTGACACTACACAAACACTGTCCTCAGCTGATATCAAGGCGTCAATGACAGCATGTCCATCATACAAATAGACTTCCTCAGCCTTTCTTCTCTCCTCCATCCACTTCTTCGTCCCCCTCTCTTCTTGTCTTTTTTTATTTTGTTTCTCTTTTGAGCTTCTGCAACTTTATGTCCCTTGTGTTCTCCTTTCATCTGCAGGGTAAAGCCAGTCTCAATTAAAGTCACTGTCAGCTGTCACCCTGACAGCGAAGGGGAAAAAAGCCACTTTGAAACTAGCTCATGTGAAACTGGACCATCACTTGACATGAAGAGAAACCTCAAGTACCCATTATACCAAACAGTATGCACCGCAAAGAGATTACATGTCACAAGTGACTGACCGTCAGTGATGCATTTGGCTTGAGTGAAATGGTTTTATTTCACCAATCATTTCATCTACAAATTGTCTGGTACATCCTAGAACCCAATTATCCGTTTTGTCTAAGAACCTGAAATTTACCATGTGTACACAGAGTGAGTTTGTATCCAGGCAGCCACAAACAGGCAGCTGTTGGAGCTGTCAAAATACCGGGGATCAAGAAGATGAAAACAGTGACTAGAGAACAAGGAGCCTACTTCAACAGATGTCTAGCCACAGTGGCTGCATATCAACATATTATGACTAAAAGCAGTCTTTTCTACACACCGCAGACAGCCTTCTCCACACATCGGCTCGTCTTGTTTTCATTATAAACATGGAACATTGTAAAATGAGGAGCTTAAAAAATAATCCCCATTTGTTCTTCATTTATACCAGCTACATAAAAAAACCTGACTTGACTTGTCTGATAGCTGAGAGTGGTCAAAGCCGGTCCTGTGCTCATTGAGGTTTCAGCTTTGAGGTTATCAGAGGGAGAGCTGATTCTCTGACCAAGATTAGCTGTTAACTCCATTGACAGCTGAAGAGCTACAAGCATGTTCGCCACAGTCTCTAAGTAGAGAGATACAGATATTATGGCCTGAATCCAAGATATTTGAGGTTGTCGTCTTTGGTTTTAGACAGATTAACACTTGTTGTGAAGCTTTTATAACACTGTTAGTAATATAGTGAGCTGTTAGAAACTCAAGTGACCTTATCTTCACTTCAGTTTTCCCTCCCCTGCTCTACTCGAACAGTATAACACATAATGAAAGTTGTGGAAATGCAATTTACAGTAAAATATTGAGTCACTGAGTGAAATTAAATGTAATTTTTTTTTCCTTTTAGGTGTGTGAGAGGGATGGGGTGCTCTTTGGTATTTTTGCAGCCAAGCCTCTGTGACTGTGACTACTACTACTACTACTACTACTACTACTACTACTACTACTACTACATCTTTCTCAGCTCTAGGGGACTAAATCTATAGCACTGAAAAACTACAAGTTTTCTGTTCTGTAAATGCTGAGGTTGCTGGATAAAGTACAGACTGCTGCTTTGAAATTTCAGCTCTGCTTGATGATACCCTGCTAGTGCGAGTATGAAGGGGGGTTAAACTTGGAAGTAGGCTTGTTGCCAGGCAACACTGTTCAGCAGAAACTAGAAAGGGTGGTGGTGGCGGGGGGGGGCATTAGGACATTAGAGCAACATGTCTCATTGATTTCACCCTCAGAAAACAAAATTACCTCCTGCCACAGTGCCTGGTTAATAGAAAGGATACATTCCCAAGATGACAGCTTCCAGGCATTTGATTGGTAAAGACTCCCTGATCATCTCTCTTGCCGTCTCCATTAACCTGTAAGAGGAGGAAGAGAAGATTAAATGAAAGAAGATGAGAAGTAGGCAGCAGGCAACAGGAAGGAGGAGGAGAGGGAGCATGGAGAGGCAGTGAGAAGGGACTGCTGGGCCAGAGAGATGGAAGCAGAAAGGTGACGATGTAGAGCCATGAAAATCACGCCTGGGACACATGGGATACCTCACATTTGTATGATAATTGGCTTGCCGAGCTGCTGCATGTTGTGTTCAAATTTTCATACCATCTGCTTGTTAATACTGTAACCATGTAGATGCCAGCCCTATGGTTTACAACAGGTCTTCCACTAAGAATTATTTCCTTTTGCCATAAATGTAGTTACCAAGGAAAGTTCAGTCACTTGATTTTCAGTAGACTTTGAGCACTACAATATTGTTTCATGTCTGTGACACATTCCAACATGGTCCAGACATCGAAACCATAGTGAAATGGGAGTTACAAGGAGGGCCAGGCCCGTCTCTGCTTCCTGAGGTCATTCAACATCTGCCTGACAATACTCAGGATGTTCTATGAGTCTGTCATGACCACTGTCGTCCTCTGTGCTGTTGCATGCTGGGGCAGAACGCCGAGCGTGGCTGATGCCAGTAGATTCAACAAGGCGATACATAAGGCCACAAACATTGTGGGGATGGTGGTGGACTCTGATGGTGTCAAGAGAGGCAAATGTTGTCCATGATCAGGACCATACTGGACAATTCCATACACCCACTCCATGACCAGCTGGACAGTGAAAGACCGATATCACCCAAATGCACCACGGAACGACACAGGAAATCACTCCTGCCAGTGGCCATCAGTCTAACTCTACTCTATAACCACATCGTTTTAGTAACAACAGTATTTTTGCACAGTTATGTACATCTAAAAATGATTGCCAATTGCTGTTTTAATTGATCACATCTTTCCTGCTAGTTTTTATTATACCTGAATGATGCAACTGTGACACACAGCAGTTTGCCCCTAAGGATTAATGAAGTATTCTGATTACATAAAATATTGCTGGGTGGTAACATGTCAATTTGTCTCCCAACAGAGGTTTTGTCTATTTTCGCTGCAGTCTGCTTACTACTTGCCTGGGTGATTTCTAAATGACACACTCCTTGACAGTGCCTGACATGCACCTCTCACACAGCCTGTGGGGCTGCTCTAATCTGTTAACATGGACACTGAAATGAAAATTGGCAGGTAAGGCAACCAACATGCAACCAAGACGTGTGTGTGTGTGTGTGTGTGTTCCAAGGTAGGATGAAATAGAGGATAAAAATAAAAGAGACCTGCAGATGGATCTGGTTTTACAAGAGTCTGTATGTAATAAGCCTAATGTATTTTAATCAGTGACAACAGCAGCTGAATAAAAAAAATCATCATAATAGACATATTTCTAAGAAGATCATTTTCACCTCCATTTATAAATATTCTGTACAGCATATACGGCATCAGATTGCAGACAGTGAGGAGAGAACATTCTGAGCATGCACATCAACATAATGTTGAACTTCAGAGTGTGTTCAGAAAAGGTTTAGAAACCAGTATCCTTCATTGTTATCTTTGCTTAAGATACAGGATTACACACAGCATCATTGGACATGCACACATTTCATACTCATTTAACATTTACACACAAAATACACCAATGCACAAAATGTGGATTTAAAAAGGCATTACAAAATCTGTTTGACAGAACTAAAATGCAAGGTTTGTTTTGGAAAATATCTGTGTCATTGTCATCAAGATAGAAATAAAAAATATCTGTAAATAAATGGCATTAATGCTCCAAGTGTCGGGTGACATCAGGGGGCTGTATTAATGTCTGGAGGTCAGAAGTCGTGGACGTCTCAGTGCTCATCACTTCAGCATGCTGATCTCTAATCAAATCACCAGCTGAATGTGACCAGTATGATGCACACACAGAACAAACCCAGCCAGTTATCTCAAAGGCAGCACTGTCTCTGCTGATGTGGTTTGGATTTTAATTAAATCAATCTGACTGTAAATAACAAAATCAAGCTCCTAGCCAGTATTTTAATTTTATTATAACAGAACTGACAGTGTGCCCAGTATCTCTGCAGTTCTCCTATGGGAATAACCTCTTAATTTTCAAAACTGAGTCACGCCCAAGGTAATTACAAACTGAGAACAGAGATGTAGTTAAATGACAATTCTGATACGTTTTACTGTAATGTAATTGAAATCTAGTAAACCTGTTATTGCTTAATGTCACATTGAAAATGACTGGATACTTACCCACACAATGGACGGCTTTTCTTGATTTCAAAGAACTGGGTCCCAGTGTGGTTGTATCTGGTTGTAATGCTAATGAAAACTGAACCTTTGGAGTGGATTTCCCTTTTGTTCAATTTGAAAAACTCTGCACCTGTGTTAGTTGCATCTTTCACAACAATAAATAAGAAGGAATAAAACATTTTGGCTCAAACTCCTGCCATCAGAGCTGAAACAAAAGAATTAATAAAACCAATTACTGCAAATAAAACCTTGTATGACAAAAACAGGAACACAATAGATGATACAGTATATAACAAGGAGCCCAAGTCTGTACAATATGTGAGCTTTCATTCCTTGTTCTACCTTTCTATGTACATAAGCCCACATTTCCTCAAACATACAGTTAGACCTGCTGTTTGTATGTTAAGGATACTGCAGAGCCTTCATGTAGTTCTGGATGGCCACCAGCCAGTCTGGGACAGACATGGATGGTTTGAAGGTTGGGACAGAGGGAACAGGATGCTGGGAAGAGAAAAACACAGAGACAGACAGCATTAGAGCATTTACACAATACTCCCCACAAGAAACCTGACACATGGCAACATTCAGAGCCCCCAACCACCTCCCAGCTTCTTTAAAATCTGCTTTCTTAATGTACTGTGACTTACAGCTTTCTGGGAAAAAATAAATAAATAAAAAATTACACACTGCATTTACTATTCAATTCTTTAAGATGCAGGCTTTCATTTGTGCAGCCACGCAAGAGAAATGAGAGACAGACTAACTGCATTTTTTCTATTTCAGTGTAATCGGTGCCTCAGTTATCATCCTGAGAACATAAAAATTATGATCAGTTTAATAAACTGCTAAACAAACAAAAAAGTGAAATGTTTTCTAAACACCACTGACAAAACAGGAGAAGAATATAGAGCACTGTTCTCTGTTCCCTCATTTTAAAATATCACAATTCTCCACGAGGAGCACCGACTTTGATGTGAAAGAGACCCAAAAAATGTGGTATTTGACATTTAGTTACATTTTCGTATATTTATTGGAGTTACAGTATTTATTGGTTTCATTTTCAAGTTCTTGTTCAATAATCCGTATCTATTATTATTTAATACTTTAACTTGGATGGATGATTTTGCAGGGGATAGTACAGAAAAAAGCTCCTGGATTAGATTCCAGTGCTGGTCCACTTCGTCCAGTCCAAAGACAATAGGTTAAATGGTCAATCTAAATCACTGAACGTGTATCATTGCTCGTCTGTGTGTATATAGATCTATTTTTAGATCCTTCAACACTATTTTCTACTGCTACTCTTGAAACAGAGAAACATAAGCCACATCAACAACAGTGACAGAGAAGTGGTTGACAGATATCAGCACTGAATGAGGTTACATATTGTGTACCATTTTAAACCACTAAACCACAGTGGTGTTTCTGCAACAGTTTCACCTCCACCAGACCTATTTCAGAGAAGAAACAGAGGGCACAGCTGTGGGTTCATGAAAGGATTTGACCACACCAGTGCTGTGAGTCAGACCACAAGACAAACACACTTCCTCTGACACACAGGAACACAGGCTGTGTGTGTGTGTGCACAGGAAGAGAGAACCATAACATCATCATCATTTCCTGTGGGCTTTTCCTTCACCATTTATTTACAGCAAGAGAAGAGAGGTGAAGAGGAAGACAACATGGTGGGTGAGCTCTGACAGGCAGCGAGGCAGAGAATACCACAACTTTAAACACAGCTTTACCCAAATACCTACCAGTCAGTTTGCACACGTTAAAACATAACAGTTTTATAGAGTATTAGTTTTACTGCTTATACACAAAAAAAAAAAAAAAAAAAAGAATCATCCAGTAATAGTCAACACGTGATGATGGTGCGAGTCTATTTCAATGAAAATCTGGTCAGCCTTCATTTCTGCAGTTATTCAGTTGCTCATTAATACAGTAAAGGAGTTAGAAAACAGGATAACCAACCATTCAGTAACTGGCTGCATTTGTGTTGGACCCTAATATGACCAAAATAGTTCCACATTTAGTCACCTCAATAACAGAGGACTGGCCTAGACAGAAGGAATTTCAAACCGGTTTGAGAAAATCTTTGATAATCTGTGTACACTAGGAAAACATTAGCACCCAACAACCATATAAACCCTTTATCCGATTATTTCATCTCAGGGGTTGGAAGAGGCTAAATACATTCTTTCTGCTTGTATTCATCTCATGTCGTGTTATCAGGTTATGGTTATGATGGTGGAATAAAAACTAGATTTTTATTGATGATATGTCAGCCAACATGGCGACACGGTGGTGCAGTGGTTAGCACTCGTGCCTCACAACAAGAAGGACCCGGGTTCGATTCCCGGGCAATCCTTGGGACCTTTCTGTGT
>JAQQZY010000017.1:11206867-11221600 GCA_030068375.1 Ostorhinchus rueppellii | reverse complement strand
ATTTGTTTCCAGCTTTTTCGGTTCTCAAGTTATTGACCTTAGAACACAGGGTGGTTTCGCCCAAAATGCCTGAACGCGAAATACTTCCTCAAAGTTGTGCCAGGACGTTTCCTAGCAACCCCCCAATGAAAGCCGATTGATGCCAAAACACATCATTGGCTGTGAATGAGTTAAGAATGTCATATAAGTTCTCAAAAACATTGCAAATCTTTGCTCAATATGGGACTATAATTAAAAATATACCATTGAAGACAGTTGGCTTGTTTGTATCCAGAAGAGGTTGTATGTTGAACCGGATATATCTAAAAAGTTTGAGATGCATAACTTGTGGAAGAAATGGCAGAAGCAGGACATTTGAAACAGGAGTGCTAGCCCTTCTTCTGACACAGTACTCATACCTTTGGAGACAGAGATGCACAGCTGTTTCTCAAAATACCCCCATTGGAAACCCCCCTCCCACCCTTCATCAGTCACTTATCCTCATTTCCAGTCCTCTCTCATGCCCTTCCCCCTTGTACGTTAGAGGTTATGCATATTAAGAGTGCTGAATATGCATAATGTTGCAATCAGAAATCTCTTTCCACAACACATCATGAATTTTACATGGAAACTGGCGATGGCTACAGTGGAGTTCATAGTTGTGGAAGGAACAGTTCCTGTGAGATTAAAAAGAAAGCCAGCCATAAACCATATTACTGTCATTTTAAGATTCAGGATTGAACCGTTATGGAAAGCGTCATTCTCTTCTGGTGAAGTGTCCTTTTTTCCACTGGTTGTGTAAACCTCTGATTGCACAATGCACATATTTTCTTGACAACCTGCCAGAGCACCTCACCAGGAAAAACAGATTCACTAGGTGTTTTTCCCTCCTCACTAGGAGCACACAAATATTATGTCATCCCTGCTGTGTGTGATTATTTCAATTGTCCTCAAGAAGATTAAGTACATTAATGATATTTCACCGCACAATCCTAAATATTTATTCAGTTGTTGGTGCGTTGTTGTTTTTTGCTCTAAAAAAAAATGTAGAATTCATTGCAGCATTATATCTACAAAACGTCCATCTTCCCCACTTTGTCTGTTTCTTTTTGTTTCAACCCAACTCAATATTTCTTCTTTCTTTCCCTCCCTCTCTCTGGGGTGTGCATAATATTTAGTGAGTCACACTTTGGCAACCGGATCCTTCATTATTCTGTGGCCCTGCTCCACCTAGAGCACAGCTGTTTCTTGGACTAACACAACTTGTGACCAAAGCTGAATTGACAGATTGCCATTTACACAAAAAAAAGAAACTTTTTTTGGGCCAAGAGAAAAAAATAATGATGTATGACCCCTTTTTAATTGGCTTCCTTCAGGGCTTCATAAATGTGATAAAAATGATAATGCTGATTACTCAATAAGTGCAAACATGATATTTTTTTTTTTTTGGTTTTTTTTGTGGCCATTATTTGCCACTTGATCACCTCCTTTAAACTGTTTAGTGCTTTAGAGAGATTGTCCGTAAACAGATCTGTTGTAGGATAAATGATAAAATACACAAAAAATAAAGTAAATCTTGAAGGTTGTATTCATACACATAACAGTGCAGCCTGCCATTTAAATAATGAAGTCTGACCACAATAGATAGTTTAATTTTTATTCCCAGAGCTGCAGGTCCTGCTTATCAATATAACTTTTTCTGCAGATTTTCTAGATTGATTCCCTGTTTAAAAGGTAAAGGAAACTATTTTACTGACTCACTATCAGACAAAAAAATGGGAAAACATGCAGATATTGGTACTTTTGAGAAGCAAATGTTTGTCATTTTGATCACCTGATTTTTTTTTTTTTTTTTTAAAGTAGTTGCTAATTCTGATTTTTTTTTTTTTCAGTCAACCTTGTTTTTGAAATTTACAAGTAATCATTTACTGTAACAGGCACCTTAATGCTTTGTCAGCACGAAACATTTCCAAAAAAATCTGTCATTTCTAACTAATCCACCTAAAATAAAATCGACAGAAACAAGCTGTGTTTCAGCCCAGTCCTTACAGTTTAAGGTTAATGCAGACTATGCAGACAGTCTGTTTTCTGGCCTACCCTGATTTCTTACAGTAACCTGGTTCTTGTTTGTGCCTATTGTGAGCCAGTTTCTGATCCATAGCATCTGCTGATAGGCTCATGTTCTGGTCATGACACTGCAGAATCAGGAAGAGATAATGTTATTGTCTCTCAGATGGAAACACCCTGTCATTCACTTTCCATTTCTCTCTCCTAGAGTCTACTGTTTCTGACTCTCCACTGTTTTTCTGTGCTGACATCAGTACCAGCCTCCGTTTGTGCATTACTTTCAAGTCTTTTGTTATAGGTGTATGTGCTGGTGCTATATATACTGTAAATGTTGCATATACTGACATGTTTGGGTTTTTTTTTTTTTTTGTCTTCCAGGCATAGACTTCAAGATCAAAACTGTTGAATTACAAGGAAAAAAGATCAAACTACAGATTTGGTGAGTAGTATTTTGTGTATCTGCTCAGTGTCTAACTGTATTTTAGAGGAAGTGTACAGGCCCGAAAAATGCCTGTGTAAATATTCCTCATCATCAATTGGTAGAACATCTGGTTGACAGAGCTCCCTCAAGTCCTAGAAATGTGTTAGGGCAGGAAATGGTCACCAGTCCATCAGGAGCTTTTCTGCATATTTGTTGTTGCAGCACACAACTGTTGAATTTCCGCATCTGGAAATTACTTTTACAAAATACTGAAAAAACATTTCATCATAAGACTATAATCTGTATACAATTTCTGTAACAGCTTTCACCTAAAAGCACTTATACTTTGAAGCTTTGTTGAAATGTCTCAAATTGTTGTCAGTTCACAAAACTGTAACTGATACACTGGGATCATCTGCCTCTCAGGAGAGGGGTAGGTCTGTTCATTCAAGACTAATTATTGAGTGTTATCAAGGTATCTAGATACTCGTATTTTCACACCCACTGTTGTTGTGAAAACAAACCATAATAGCACAAAGAAACCACATCTTGAAAGTCGCACTATGGAGTCATCTAAAGTATGGATGATAGGTCAAATATTGAAGCTACATTGGAGGTGTTTTTGTGCTTCTGAAGTTGTTTTTACATCAGAATCAGCTTTATTTGTCAAGTATGTGTACACATTCAAGGAATTTGGTTTATGCCATTGCTCTCAATGCACTTAAGGAGGTCACAGCAGATAGAGCAGTCTGCACACTGTAAGCTCTAAATACTGCTGTATCTTTGTGACGTTGCAAATTTTGAGTTTTGTTTTGCACACGTTTGCCTCAACCTGGAGGAGCACCCATGGACACTTTGGTTTTCTCTGTTTAGATGTACAGAAAGAATAGACATGTTTATGCACCTGTTTTTGCCTTTATTTTGCTTTATTGTCATTATAAGTGGTAATGTTGAAAACTACACATGCAAGTAAAGCATTATACAAGTTGCAAACGATGCAATTTGTGCAAAGGAAATAGTTTCTCTCAGAATCTGTGCTCCCAAGTTGACGTTGAATATTTAAAACCCACGTTTTGTTGCTGTTTTGATACAAATAGGCCCATGTTCACTGTTACATGGACGTAAGTACTGCATTATAAACCATAGCCGTAATAGGAACAATATCTAATCTTTTGACTTTAAACATATATGAAACATGTTTGTTTTTGAGTTGTGTCACTGCCAGTTATATTTCATCTTTGATTCAATTAGATTTGACCTTATACCATCCATTAGATCTTTTCTGTTGTATCTGTATCAGTATACATTAATCTCCCTCCTCATCCCGTCCAAGTACATCACATATTGATTAAATCTACCCTGTACCGCCCCAGCATTCAGTACTATTCACAGATAACAGCCAGTTATTTCTCTTAAAGATCATAGTCAAATGACTGCTGTAAGTGTTTGATTTGCTTATCCTAGCTTTGTGCTCCTGGACTGCATCTCTGTTTCTGATAGATGGGTGTTGGCATGTTTTTCCAGATAGGAAAATGTCACAGTTGGGGTGCATGTTAGTGCAGACGTGTAAGGGGCACAGTTAGCCTGCAGTGGATTTAAATGTGTGTCTACCAGGGGTAACCTTAGCTGGCTTCTTACATTTTCAAAATGTTGGCTTCGATTATTTCTTTGGGCCTTAAAACCATCAGAAAGGTGGCATTAATGGAGATATTTAATGAATTTTAAGACCATTATCAACCTCTGTTGGAGACCAAAGGAAGTGTACAATGACCTGGAAGTCTGAAAATAAAACCCATTTTATAGCAAAGTCATTATCAGAAATATAATAATGCAGAGCTAATGAACATGGCATATTATTATAGTAATAATGGAATAATATTTTTCATTCTGTGTTGCAGTCCAGCGTGTGTGGTTGAAATTAGGTTTACTGTATTGAAGTGAGATGTGAGCATTATATGAAATGGTCTCTTTGTCACTGGTATGGATCAGCTCTGTCACACCCAGCAGATATTTTTTGGCCAATGTGAGCTGTAATAAAGTCCCTGGACTATTTGCTATTTGGGTTAAGAGTTGAATTTAATGTATTTGTGTGTGTGTAGGGACACAGCGGGCCAGGAACGGTTCCACACCATCACCACCTCTTACTACAGAGGGGCCATGGGCATCATGCTGGTATACGACATCACCAACGCTAAGAGCTTTGAAAACATCAGCAAATGGCTGCGCAACATTGATGAGGTAAGACACAAGTATATCTGATGTAGTAGATCCCTGCCACGTTGTCATGTTTTTTTGTGGCTCTTGGAGAGTTGACACTTGGCTATCTGTTGTTTTTTGTGTGTAATAACAAAAGCCTCGTTCAGACGATCAGTCCAAATCTTAATTTGCTTATTTGGCATATTCAGAGTGTATCCGGGATATACTTGGGAATGTCAGACCACAAAAAAGCACTTTTCTGTTTAGCTGGCAATGCACTTGTATAATAACACTTTGTCTGATAGATGGTGCAAATACTGTTTTCATTTAATTCACATTCACATTTTATGTCAAGGAACTTGACAAATTAATTATCAAGTCCAGATAGTCTTCATCAGACACATTTTAGCATCTAACACAGGCCACAACATCACTGATGTTTCAGGCATATTAAACTAGAATGCACTAAATGGAGTTCAGCTACAGTTGGAATAGATAGATTGGTTTTACGGACTGGAAAATGCATTGAAAATCAGAATTCAATGTGTTTCTTGCGTCCCTCATGAAGCAGTTAGGTTGGTAATGTCTGGATGTACAAATCTAATCAGATCACATAAATAGCTTTGCAGGCATTCTGTCTTTAAAGATCTGATTTGAGAAACCCACCTGATTTGCCTAGAGTCTGCACTAAATTCTCTCAAGGGTATGCCTCAAACGGTGCTAACTAGCTGATCTGAACTGTGTAGCAGGAGTCTGTGATTAAATCACATCGGATGAGCCAGATGTCTACATGCATCAGACTCGCTGTAAAAGACTAAAATAAAATCACCACTGGGAGGGAAACTTTGTACAGTAATAGCTCTTGTTAAGTGCAGAATGTTTCAAAACTTAAATGTGTTTTTGACAATGTTTTAAACACAAATTTCTTGCAGCATTTTTGTCTTTATGATCAACATCCATTGCTATAACTATCTTGATCATTTGTCACAACTTTATAGTTTAGATAATTTTTAACATTTTTGTCTCTGCTTAGTGCTCTGATTTGTTTGTTTATGTTTATCCATTTATAATCTAATGTTTTATGATCCTTGAGTCTAGAAAAAATAACTGTAGTCCAGTGCTGTATAAAATGTTGACGTTTGTGTGCTTTGTATGTTGCAGATCTTGTGGTTTGTGAAACTCTGCATTTATATCCATATGTTGTTATAGTCAGTATAAGGTCACACTGGCAATATTATAAATTATAGAATCTTTATGGACAAACCGGAAATTGTGAAAAGTTGCTTTAATTTTGTGAAAAGCTTTGATTATCAGACACAGTCAGTTAGATGAAGGTTCATCTGTATGGGTCCCTTTACTGCAGTTTCACCTTCATTTAAAATCTATTGGCTAAACAGCTTCTGAAGTGTTTTATCATGCTCTTTATTTTTGAACTGAGTAATCTTCTGGGATAGGTTCCCAATCAAACACATTAGATTAATTACTGTGATAGTTAAAATTAATAGCTCAGCCCTTCTGCGTTTATTGATACCGGGTTCAACAATACAACACGTGATCTGCATAAATATGTTACTCATAAAGCAGACTCGGCTCTGCGCCAGGAATGCTCTCAGAATTCTTCTCTCTTCGGTGCAGTAAAAGGAAAAATAATGAGCTTTGATTTAGTGAAGGAAAGCTAACACAATGCATTTCCTGCCAACTCAGAACTTGGCCTCGCTTTTAGTGCACCTCAGTGTGTGAACACTTGTGTTTGACTCAAGAAAATGCATAAGATGCAAGAATTTCTGCTCTGTTACGTATAGTAGATAAGGGTTTCCAACCTTTCTGACTGGTCACCTGACACCAAAGTGATGTCTTATTGTGGAATGTTTAAGCAAACTGTGATATGTACAGTATGTCTTGTATGCTAATGACAAAACTGAAATAATTAAGGGTGTTTTCACACTAAGTATCAGAGTATATTGGACCCCAAAGTCCACTTAATTTTATCCATGTGAACGAGTCCAGCTAAAAAGATAGTTCTTGGTATGGACTTCATGTATTCCAGTACTGAGCGTTGAAGCGTGAAAGCGATCTGTACCCGAGACCAGAAGTGCCAATCACCACGAAACCATAGACACACAGTTAATAATAATATTTATGTGATATAAGACACATTACACGGATGTCGTATGACTATTTTTAGCCAGTATTTGGACTGCTTTGTTTTGTATACACTTGGCCACTATGTCGACAGGTATTATGTGTCATTTATTCTTGTTTGCTGAGGTAGTTTATGTGAAGGTATTTATAATCTACCTTCATTGTGTTCTGTAGTGTTGGTAATATTCAGACTTGTAGTTGATTTAATAAAGCAGATATTAAAAAAAATAATGAAGGCAAACAAAGCCACATCTTAGTGAAATATTAAGTTGGAATCATTGTTTTCATAATCAGACCATTTTGATGTTTTATAGATAAAAGTATTCATAAAAGACAGTATAATCACAGAAATGAATGTCTGAAGAGTTTAAAATCAGAACAGTCACTCATTGATTTACTTTGTCATGCATGTGTAACATATTGTGAAAAACTGTAATAACCCACACTTTCATCTTTTGTTTTCTTCAGCATGCGAATGAGGATGTCGAGAGGATGCTGTTAGGCAACAAGTGTGACATGGAGGACAAAAGGGTCGTACCAAAAGCCAAGGGGGAGCAGGTGAGGGCAGCTCCAAACACCCGTTTACCATCAGTCCCACATGTTGGTTTCTGGAGACACTCATGCAGTTCATGCCCCTGCATTTAGAAAGACTTCATTCATGAAGTCGTTGGCAGTTAATCACATGTCAGCTTCATCTCCTCACTTTGACACATGACACATTGACGGCAGACGCGGTGGATTTACATAAGCAGCGCACTGTCTGCCACAGGCCCCTTCAGCTCTGACAGTTACAAAAACAAACTTGAAGTAACAGGATACTACAGAGAGACTACCAAAATATTTTACATACATAATACATGAAGGAACTGGGGAAAATGCTATGAAGCCTTCTGGAAATGTAATGTGCAATTGCCCTTAAACCAGTGCAGCAGATATTTAAGACCATATTTTTGTTTGTATGCCTTAAACACAGCTCACAGATGCTTGTTGAGGCATAATTTATTTTATGAAAAATAATGAAAAGTAACCTAATTTTATGTTGCAAAGGTCTGTAATGATCTTTAAAGCCCATCCACCCACACAAGTCATTTTGACAAGATGATCCTTCCCTGTACTTCTGTTCCTCTCTGCAGAATGACACCTGTTCAGGTTGTGTCAGGATGTTTTCTGAAAATCCGAAATCATAAAACTGGGAGCATTCCTGCGAAACAAACGTGGAAAATGTAACCTAGTATATGTAGTCCTGTATTGTATTCAGTTCATGGAGCCAGAAAAAGGTTTAAAAGCATAAAATCAAATCTAAATTCTTTTCAGTGTTATGGACAATGTACTGTCTTAGGCTTTTTGTTTCACTTTTAATTAAATTGGAAAGATGTTGGTTCTGAATGTTAAATTTTAGATTGAGACGTCATTATAATTTCTGACGAGGCTGTTTAGGATTTTTGTTGAAAAGCCATACGCAAATAAATACTGTTTGAAGTAAATTCTTTGATTTGTACTGTAACATTATTGGAATGGACCATGACAATTCTAATATACTTGATTAGGGCTGAATGATATTTGAAAAAACTGATTTTTTATTTATTTATTTATTTTTTTAACGTGGAGATATGCAAACTCATTAGGATATAATACCTGTATGATGCCACCGTAAATGGTCAAACAAATTAGTTTGTGTTACCGCTCATTGTGGCAAAAGGTGCAAGGCACTATCGACACAGAACGCGTGATTCAGTGTCATCCTCCTTTTAGCCAAAATGTTTCTTGCTTTTCTATTTGGTACCAAGTTTTTGTTTTCAGTAATTTTTCTCTTGTTAATTGCTCATTTTTCAACATGGCAGTGTTTCCTGTGGAATTGATCTTTTGTTGTGTGAAATTTAGATGAGAACACGTTGAGTTAAAATAACATGCAGCTCAGGAAACGACTGATCCAGTTTGTCAAATGTAGACCTCATCATAAATGTGACTTATAAAGCCATCATGTGTTTTAATGTGGCAAATTCTGTCAAAATCACAAGTAGTCTAGTCCAATAATTATTTACAAAGCTATATCTAAAAGCCGCCTTTTTCGTAAGCTCAAAAACAAATGCGTTATTAACTTTGTGATGTTTTCCAATGAATCAAAGATAGTTTTTAGAGTTTCTTTAGTTCAAGCAGGACAGTTGTAGACTCCACCCACTTCATCCCTCAGTTTATCGCAATCAACAGGAACAGGATTAAATATAAATATTGTAATGAGAACTAAGGAAGTGGAGTAAAAAGTACAATATGTACAGTAGCTGAGATGTAGAGGTTTAAATGAAATCAAAATACTGAAGGAAAGTAAAAATTCCTCACATTTGTACTTGACAAAAAGTATGGAGTTACAATATACCACCAGAAACATAGCATACTGCACTCTGTTATGTTTATTATGTGTGGTGCTGTTCATATATGACTTGCACAAACCCTGAAATTACTATGAAGTGAAGCCTGATGAGCTGGTTTCAACGAAGTCACTGAAATTCACACAATCACACAATAGTGCATGTTAAGACAGCTGTCAGCTACACGTCCCAGTTTCACCCTCATAAACCAAACCTCCTAAATGATTGCCTTTCTGAAGTGTAATCCTTCTAGTTAAGAGGTTTGTGATCGTCCATACACTGTGAAACGATCATTTGATATCCTCTGCAGCACAGTTTGAGCCTGAGTAGGGGGATGCAATGGTCCAGAATAAGTGAAACCATCTGTGGGCGTGCACCGTGCAGGGCCTCGAGGAGCCCTGTACCAAAGCAGACTAGCAGTGACTAGTCAGTCTGCAGATTTAGCGACTCCAGATACAGATCTGCTTACTCACGCAAACACACATGTACCTGAGCAGAAAGGGGTGTGTGCGTGAGAGCAGCCATTCCTGATCTCTGGAAGAGCGGCTTTATTTTTTGGAGCGGACAGGAAACCCCTTTAACCCACCGCTCCCCGTTCTGACTTGTCCCGTTTGTGTTCTGCAGATCGCGAGGGAGCACGGCATTAGGTTTTTTGAGACGAGTGCTAAGGCCAACATCAACATCGAGAAGGCTTTCCTCACGTTAGCAGAAGACATCCTCAGAAAGGTACGTGTCTGATGTCATGGTCATTATGAGACTGATGGAGTGGCTGGTTTGGATGTTTACATGACAGGAGATGTTTCAGCTGACTCTACTTGTGAGTTTTGACTCTGGTTTCAAAGGTTAATAACTTACTAAAAAATAACTTCTACCTAGATTTTTTTTAAGGATAGGACTGATGTTCAGATCTGTGTTTTGTTTATTTAGTTTTTAATCACTTTGACTCCAACGTTCAGCCAACAGTTCACCATAACAACTTTGTTTTGAGATCAAAAATGCAAACCAAACAATTATTAGATTTGTTGGTTATTTGGCTACTCTGCTTTTTACCACTCCCAAAGTGTTATTATTACATCGTCTTTAAAAGTCTGCTCTGGGTCGACCTCAAATTACAAGTATAGCATCTTTAGAAGCCAAATCTTATATACTTTAAAGGGCTTTTGTGGATCATTAAAGTCTAAAATCCCATAATCTGCATTTTAGATTTTAAAATTACTTGAAATTTTTTTTTTGTATTTTATTAAATGCTGTGCTCAGTTGAAACGTAACAGCAAGGAGAGGAAAAACCTGACTCATGTGGTGCCTTATGCAACAAAAGTGTTAGTTGTATGGGATGTCAGATGAATAAGGCATGAATTATAAAAGTGGAGTTTAGCAAATGGAAGACTTTGAAAGGCTGATCTAACATTAGCGTGGATCAGTAAATTGCCCAACCCATGAAAAAAAAACACCACCATCACAAATCTTTATTATAAATAATAGAATTAAATGAGTCAAAGCAATAAGTATATGATTTTCAGAAATTATTTCTGGATAACTGAACATAGTCACTCCATAAATCTGAAACTGAATGAAACCGGTGGTGAAATCCAGACAATTCTAGGTACATTTTTCAGCGTCGAACTACTATTTTCTGCTAAGATGACAGCTGTGAATATGTTCGCACTGATGAATTTATCTGGCCAGGTGAACTTTTGATGGAACCCAATATCGTTTTGTGTTTGCACTTGGGGCATCATGTGAAATGCCCTGCTCTGGCTGTTGGATTAAAATGACAGAATATGATGATTTATTGTAGATTAAGTAGAAAAAAAACTGACAGATAGATATTTTGGGCTGTCGCTCGTATGTAAATGATATTTCTGAAACCAAAAGAGATTTTTCTTTAACACTTTGTATCCGTGTGGAAAATGAAGAGATTAGAAAGCGTTTGTGTAAATGAACATGCGCCTGATGTCTTAACTCTTGGTCATACGGGTGCATATGTTGGTGTATCAGTCAGAACTAACAGGTATGCCAGTGTAGGGGGTCACGTCTATAGATTCTAAAATAAAACTAACACATTTAGTTGCAGTTCTTCTTCCTGGGGTCAGACGCATTCAAATAACCCAACACAGTACAACGTAATAAACCAAACATTCAGAGTTTGCATTGTCTTCATCAAACAGTCCGCACCGGTTTAAATAGATCAGTGGTTCTGTACGTTTCATGGTTGTTAACTTTTAGAACGTGCCTACTTTGTCATTTCTGCTCAGCTTGACCACATCCAATATTATCCACACTTTAAAGTTCAGCGAAAACAACAGTTTTTCAGGGTTTTTGCACTAAAAGAGAATGTTCTTGTGAACAGATAAACATAAGGAACATGTCTGCATTAGTGCGGACATGGCGTTAGTAGATTGGGATGCAGTACGTCGTCTCCACACCTGGGACAAAGCATCAGTGCATACGTTTACCGAGGTGTATTTGTGTTGTTTTTGTGCCACAGACGCCCGTAAAAGAGCCCAACAGTGAAAACGTCGACATCAGCAGCGGAGGCGGAGTCACAGGCTGGAAGAGCAAGTGCTGCAGTTGAACAACTCCTCTGTTTCACCCACACTAACGCACACCAACACACAGAAACACACATTTTCTCTCTAACTGCTAACTCTAACTCTCTCGCCCTCTAACCTGTCTCATGAGTTTTCTTGCACACTGACACTCTGTCTGTCTTTATCAGAATAAAACAAAAAAAAAAACACTTCACTCGTCTAATCCCCACCCCCATTATTCTTCCATCTGATGATCATTTTTATTTCTGATAAAAAGAGAAATCAAGTCACGTTTCTTGTCATTTGTTTTTAAGGTTGTAAAAAGAAAAAAAAAGAAAAATCGTGTGAAAAGACAAGCTCATATTTTTAATATTTCCTTTGCCTGAGCTAGTTGGACACCCTTACCCCACCCCCACCCCACACACACCCCACCCACAGCACTCATCTTCAGTCAGAGGAAATGAAAAGAAAATATAAAGAAAATCCAACAAAAAAAGACACATGTAGACTTAACATTTTGTACACTTAGTGGGGTTTCTGTTGTCTAACTGTATTTGGTCATTTACAATTTGTTACCAAGTGACAGAGGCGTGGCTAGCTCCTTTTGTATGTGGGGGTTTATTTTGTCCTGTGCCTTATATGGAAGACAGGGGCGGGGCTGTGTGGTGGGCGGAGCCACATCCACCCAATGAAATTACAATTTAATATTCTGTGTGTTCGGCTTCGTCATGAGGTCGAACTGAAGCAGAAGCGTTTGAATTTCTCCTCCAGCCAAGAGAACGGCATTATATGTCCTGTTTATTGATGTTTTATTTTTATCTGTATGATTTATTTTACGTTTATTTTTATTCTTTTCCCTTTTGTTTTGTTTTTTTTTTCTTTCCTGCATGCAGACTTTTTTGTTTTGTTTTGTTTTGTTTTTGGGTTGGAAGCGTTTCTGTAACGTTGTGTAACGCTTGCCACTGGGTAACTGTGGGCGGGAGGTACAGAAGTTCTCTTTGGAAATTCAAACAATTTTGCAGATCCATTAAAAATAAGCTTGTTTAAGTTAACTTGTTTGTCCTTTATGGTGTGTTATGTGCAGTTTCATGTCTACCCGTGCCAGGTTTACAGCCGCCAGGACGACTTCAACTTTTGCAAAGACGATGAAGAGCGTACTGAAATCTGACTTCCAAGTTAAACTACTTAAAAGATGATTACAGACCCTTTCCAGATAAAACCTTAAATCAACGATAGAATAAGTATACATATCCTTTACTGAGATAAAACAAGCATTGCACAGTAAAAATACTCTTCTAAAAATAAAAGTTCAGCAGAAATCTTTAAATATAATTAAAATAATCCAAATTCCATTTCTCATGTACTCGACCCTTAAAGACCTACTACCGTTTTTGTCTCCAAAATAATATTTCTGAAGTGATCGATTATGATCCTCAGCAAATTAAACATCGGAAAATACCTGATTTTCACCAAAAAATGCAAATTATGTGGATATTCATACGTTAAAAGCCCAGAGTATATTTAAAGGTTTTGATGTTGAAAAAGGAAACTGGCTTTTTCAGCAAAATAGATCATGAACTGGACATAAAAAGCAGCATCTACATCTGTCATTTATCAAACTAAACGGGTTTTATTAGAGAATCGGTGTCGAAGATGATGGCGTTTCCACATTCACTCCGAACAACGACATGGGTCATATCTGATGACCACAAAACTGCATTTAGATGAATTATTTAAATAGTTTGATAGGATTACTGGCTCCAAAGTTACTCAACATTTCAGGTCCATAGATTCTCTTGGTAGCTGGAGGATGTTTAGGTCTTCAAGGGTTAACTGCACTGATCAACACCAATTTCCCAAATCATTTTACTTCCAGTTCATTAAGTCTTGTGACCTGATGTTAATTAATCTCACTCTGTTACTTCAATTAAGGACATTTTAGTTGCTAATTTAGCTGGGATATTAAAGACATTCAGACAAATAACGCAGTGTGGTAAAAATATAAATGTGTGCATTGATCATCTTGACAGGGTTTGACCCACAAAGTTATATTTGAACTAATATTTGTATTTTATTGATATTGTATTTAGTAGAGGGACAATTCAAATCATAAAAAAAATACTAATTTTAATCATGTAAACCCATCCATCCTCATCAAAATCCAGGTTTTCAGGCTGTAGACCACTGTTTTCCTTCCATTATGTTTTGTTTTTTTGTATAATTAGGGGCATTTTCCATAATATTTCTTTAAAATACTGGTACTATGGGATCAAGTTCAGGATTCAGTCATTATGAAGTTCCTTGAACCACTGTGTGTTTGGCGCCATCTAGTGGCCTAAAGTTGGAAATGCCTGAATAAACAATGACTTGAACAGTGAAACTGTATGATCAACAACAGCGATAAAGACTCATTTAAGTATTAAAATATTCCCAGATTTTATATAACTTTAGCGCATGTATCCGTCAAAGGAACATTTTGCTCTTCAAAGTCATTTATTTACATTATATTTGCACATATTTATTCCCAGAGGTGGCAAAAGTACTCACGTGCTGTACTTAAGTAAAAGTACAGTTACTTGGGTGAAAAAATACTCTCATAAAAGTAGAAGTACTGATTCAACTCCTTTACTTAAAAGTTAAAAAGTATAACTTCTCAATTGTAATAAAGGACATAAGTTAAAAGTAAGCCATGAATGCTACAATACTTATTTAAGCAGACAAAATCATACAGAGAATCATTTAAGAATTTTCATGGGTAAAATTAAACTAAATACAGGTGGGTAGCAGGTAAGGAAGTGAAAAAATAAAAGATTTATGGATGAAAGTTATTTTCAGGACATGTAATGATGATGATCATCTAATTTCACTGTAGTTTTATTTTGAAGTGAACTTTACGTCTTTTCGTATCTGGTTAAAGATGTTATTGAGCAGCACGTGAGAGATTTACTGATGGCGTGTGTTTTAGCCAAAAATAAAGCCTTTAAAAGTGAGTTACTATGTAGATAATGGGTTTAATCAGGGGTTCTCAGCT
>JAQQZY010000017.1:11182822-11202785 GCA_030068375.1 Ostorhinchus rueppellii | reverse complement strand
AGAGAGAGAGAGAGAGAGAGAGAGAGAGAGAGACAGACAGACAGACAGACAGACAGACAGACAGACAGACAGACAGACAGACAGACAGACATCAACACCTCATCTTCTCTGACTGATGCAGTATTAGACATGAAACATTACAGACAGATTCGTATGAAAAGGCCTAGATGTACTGAACCTGTTCGCAGTAGAACTTCTGGGGCGATGTAGTTGGGGGTCCCGACTAGTGAGTGAGCCAGACATCTCTGGTGCTGCCTGGCCTTCCTCCTCTCCAGAGGCTTCAGACGGTCTGTGCAGCGGCAGTTTGCTGGGTCTTCCCATTCCTTACTGAAATCCATGCTATCCTGCCTGACGTGGTCCCCTGGACAAAAACACAAAGCGGCTCATATTCATGTGCTCCTACTACCCTCCTGGACATCTTTTCATCAGTTTGTACAATCACTCATTATTTTGCATAAAGAATCAAAAATGTAACAAAATACAAAAATATGGAATCAGTGTCAGTGTAAGGATGTCTGAAAACATTCTGTCTTGTTGGGGGGGGGGGCTTAAAAGAATTTTTACTTAGGCCTGGTTGATTTTGTGAATTTTCTTAAATCTTGTGCTCATCTTCCTCACAACAGTTACTTTCAGCTTTCTGTCATCTTGAACTTTCATTTTAGGTAAATAGTTGTGGAAAAAATTATTAGACTATCATAAGTTATCAGAAACAATGGTTATGCAATCAAGTACCAACTCCTGTGTGTATCATGTGACTAAAACAGACAGAAAAGAAAACATGGAATGTGTAAAAGCACTGTTTTTGTCAGTACAATGCCATAGATATTGATGTAAGAACTGAAGTGATTTTGGTTTTTATCAAGAAAACATGGAAAATGGATAGACATCAGCTCTGAAATTACACCATTATGAGCTATTTTTGTTGTTATCATTATAGTTGTTCAAATAAATGTACCTTTAGTAGTACCAGGCATTAAAATGAACAAGAAATTGAAGAAAACAAGGGTGGAATAATAACTTTTTTCCAGTGACTGTAGGTCTAACAACAAAATCAGTTATAATTAAGAGCAAATAAATATCCTGCTTACTTTAGAGCAGTTAATATGACTGACAGAACAGTTTTTTAAAAAAAACAAACAAACATAAAATCAACATATTTAGGGATGTAAGAGAACATCAGCCTCATATTTTTTTGTTTTACTGAACAGATGCAGAATATGTGACAATATATCCAATTTTAATGAAAAGACGTAGGATCAGAAGTGGACTACCAGGTATTTCTCAATAAGAACACAGGTTTATGGGTCAGGACTAGTTAAATAAAGTTATACTGACCACTTTGGTAATACTTGGAGTCGTGTGTCCAGCGGAATCCTGTGCAAAGGCCGAAGTCAGTGAGCTTTATGTGTCCGTCTCGGTCTATGAGGATGTTATCAGGCTTGATGTCTCTGTGGATGAAGTCCATCTTGTGGACACTCTCCACTGCACAGGTGAGCTCTGCGATGTAAAACTGGGCCAGCTCTTCTTTGAAGATTCCAAGGCGAATGAGAAGGCTCATCATGTCTCCTCCAGGGATGTACTCCATGACGAAGTACAGGTTGTCCTTGTCTTGAAAGGAGTAGTAGAGCCGTACCACCCACTCGTTATCGGCCTCTGCCAGAATGTCCCTCTCGGCCTTAACGTGGGCCACTTGATTCCTCTGCAGCACGTCCTTCTTTCGAAGCGTCTTCATGGCGTACAGCGCTCCAGTGTCCTCTTTCCTAGCCAAGCAAACCTCACCAAAGGCTCCAATACCAAGGGTCTTGATCCGCTTGAACATGGACTTATCCATCTTGGCTCGTTTTAGCCGGATGTAATTGGATTCCTTCTGGCACAGCATCATACGCATCTGCTCCTGGGCTTCAACAGACAACCCCACCTAACCAAAAGGAAACATTTTAATGAGATTTCATGACTATATAACCTCAAAATGACAAAAACATGCACACATCAAGTCCTTGTTAGACATAAAATGACATGAGGAAAAATAACTGAACATGAACACTGAATGAAGCAGTGCATAATGTACTGAAAATTAATTCAAGATGCAAAAACATACTGTTAATTATTTTAGTGCAGACCAAAATGCACTCGGAAAGTTGTGATCAGTAAGATGGAGAACATAGTGAACATGGAGTGGTCTTCAGCCACTGGGGCCAACATGCTTCCATCATAGGATGCAGTTTATTTACAATACAAACAGTCTCTCTGCAACAGCTTAGTTTAGAAACAGATGTGTGACTATGAAATCCCACTGAACAGCACAGATACGATTACCTTTCAGATGAGCTGTTAGTGACAGCAAGGAGAAAAGGAGGACAAAAAAAAGAGCTTAGAACAGGAAAGCAGAACAGCAGGAAAAGAAGCAGTGTACTATCAATGACATTTCAGATACAAATAATACAGTGAAGATAGGAAAATAGAGAAAAGCTTGAAAAGAGCAAGAGGTTCAGGGCTCCAGAACATACCCTACTGAAAATTTTGGAAGCAGCAGCAGCGCAAAATGTCAGAAGACCACTTACATACCACACAATCATATTTTTCTATCTTAACTCTACTACTGATACATGCTTTGGGAAAAAAATGCCATCAATTACACCCTACAGATATTACATGTACATGTATATATCCATTTAGATCATTCACTAGTGATACAAAGCTTCAGTCTCCTCTGAAAACAGCTAAGAGTACAACACTGAACCTTGCACAGATGACACGGGTTGATCAGATCCCAAATATATTTGCCACCCCTTCTCCTTGTTGTTCTAACTAGAGCTTCATAGGAGTTCTCCACTCTCAACAAACTCTTTCACTCCCTCACACATACCCATCTGAGGCTTTGTGATATGACAACATGATTGTCACAGCTGTACACCGTTTTAGCATTTTTATTTTTTACATTGTTAACCTTCATCTAATCAGGACATCATTTGTATCACTGGGTTTGAAATTTTACAGTGTACTAATATTTTTTGTTGTTTGAGTGACTTTCAGTCTTTCACATATGTGACAAAACAACCTAATTCTGAAAAGGAGCTGTTTATATGGATGTTCCAAACAAAAACGAAGAAAGTTAATGAAAATGAAGCATGGTATGATTATTTTAAATCATTACTTAATTGAATTTACAAAAGAATGATATGTGATATGTGCCACGACAAGTGTTTTGAACAGTGAGTAAACTAAAGAAAAGGGGCATCTGAGCCATCCACAAACCTAAAGAAAACCATACTTTCACTGCAATATAAAATTACCTATCCTATGGTAGCCTGAGGAAAAGAGGAACATGTTTCATGGAGTTTGTCCAGTGACAGGGCAAATAGTTACGTAAGGGGGCCTTGTAACAGTCAACAACATGTAGCCTATAGCGGGGAAGAAAACTGGATTGTCATTTGCAGTTGATACTGTACAATCTAGTTCTGCTCTGGAAACAAAACAATGACAAAGAGCGATGACAGAAAACAGCTAGAGGCACCATATCAACACATAATTCATGAACTTCAGCAAGTTTGGATGAAAAATATTGAATGATTTTAAGTTAAGGCTTGAGAAACAAAACGCTGAAATGGACAGACACCCTG
Organism: Ostorhinchus rueppellii; assembly: GCA_030068375.1. NCBI lineage: Eukaryota > Metazoa > Chordata > Actinopteri > Kurtiformes > Apogonidae > Ostorhinchus > Ostorhinchus rueppellii. The sequence goes on along the minus strand of JAQQZY010000017.1, from coordinate 11,199,165 downwards.
GCTGTTACATAAGCAGGAACTGAAGCACCTGTCTCCAAATCTGGTTGCAAAATGTGACTAAATAGTCTCAGTCTGGAGCACTGCGTTCTACTTTAAAAAGCTAATAGTAAACACGGTGAGTGGTGCTGCTGTGTTATTCATTTCTCACCCTCTGCATCTCGCTCTCCAGCTGCTTCCTCCTGCGAATTCGCTGCTGGTGGTTCTTCAGAATATTCTCCACATGTTGCTCCATGAAGAACTTAAAGGCCTGAGGGGAGTACAGCGCCACTCTGCCAGATTCCCCCCTCCTCTCTTCATCCCTCTTGTTACGTCGTACAGGAACTGGTGATGTTGTGATCTGCTTCTTCTCTTTCTCTGTCACTGCAGTGGAGCTTTCTGGATTTTCCGCTGCTTTATCTCGCGAGTTGTCACTGACCTCCTCTTCGCTGGGTTCATCCCTGCCTGAACTGAGTTTCCCAGCCGCTGGATCGTATGCAGGTGGGGACGGTGCAGCCGGCTGCTGGAGAAGGTGCTTAGGGTAAGGTGGAGGGGGACCCTGGTAGCTGGGAACCTCTGCTCCTACAGGTATCTGAGGCACAGGGGCTGAGGATTCTGGGTAAGCAGGTGCTGCTGGAGGGGGTGGAGCTTGTTGCATCCATGGAGGGTGTGTAGGAGCGACAGCAGTGTGTAGTTCTGGTTTCTGTACTCGCATGCTTTTAACGGGCTGCAGGATGGGGGCCTGGGTGATGGCAGTGACTGTGGTGGCAGAAGGCTGAGAGCTGGCTGGGTGGGCTGTTCTGCTGTTCAGCTGGTGGTTGGTGAACGAGTTGGATCGGGCCACCATGCTGTGCTGCCATGATGGAGACAGATCCTGATTGCTGCTGTTCCCAGATGAAGATGGGGACTGGTTGGGGTTCAGTGGGGCTTGGGACCAGGGCTGGGGAGGACTGTACACATCAATGTTGTGACTGTTCCTGTTGGACACCATCATGGACTGAGGGAGGTTTCCTCCATTAACATACGAGGGAGAAGATGCTGGACCTCCTACCTGGTCACTGGGACTGTGTCGGCTGCTCTGGTTGACTGGGTAGGGAGGTGGAGGCTGTCTGCTGCCTCCTGCCATGTAGTCTGGCTGTGGGGAGCCATTCTGAGACCAGCTGGAGGGGAAAGTAAATTTATTGCCCCCAGAACTCTGCATTATAATAGGCTGGTGGCCCACAGGAAGAGGGCTGATTCCACGCTGATTCTGAGGCACTGCAGGTGGGTAAGCATCAGGCCACGCCCCCTGTGGCACTGGAGAAATGCGAGGCACAAGATAATCCATGTTGCCAGAGTAGCGCTTGGTTGATGGGTTGTCCCAAGAAGGTGCAGGAGGCATAGGACCACGGCTTGGTGGGGGCGTGACACTGCGTACTTGAGGTGGCAGAGGAGGATTGACTCTCTGGTTGTTAGCAGGGTGACCCTGGGGGAATGCAGGGGGTGGTCCAGGACTGTCAGAGCGGTACAACATTGGATCCACCATGAGGGGCCCATGTCGTGGAGCTAAAGACTCCTTAGAGCCCTTCCAGCTCGGTCTCCTCAGCACAGGCTGTTGCATATGGGATGAACCTAAAAAGAAAAAAATAAATATCATCAAGTTAAGAAGAAAACTCAAAACGTAAACATATTCCAAGATTTGTAAAAGAAACTTCAAGGTTTCTACAACTTAAATTTAAGACCGATCAGTAGCAACAGGAAAATCAGTTTGACTTTGTTGTTCTGTAATTATAGTGGTTGTATCCCCAAAGAGTACTGCCTATAAACCACAAACCTTTATTATTGCCAACATTTCAAATGAGGCCAGAATTGATAGGTTATTTTTTCTTTTGATGCTGTTATATATCAAGTTCCTATTTTGATCAGTACTAAATGCACTGCTCTTAAGGTGGATTGTGATGAACTTATTTTTATCCATAATCAGATGAAACCAACATTAACTGAAACAACTTTAGTTTGTTAATTCTACAAGGAGCCTTTTTGAGATGATATGTTATCCCACACACCAGTGTTGAAACACACAGAGTGAGTGTGCTCCACTAAACCCTGTCCAGCTTTAAATTTGTGCTTATTGCTTCTGTTTTGTTATGTTTTGTTCTGTATTTTCATTACAAAATGATCAAAAAATGTTTCCCAAAAACAATTACATTTGATATTGCAGTTAAAAGGAATTTTCAAAACCTGCAGAAATCAAGGAATTAAAACTATATATGTATCACAGGATCTCAGTAATTAACCCGATAAAGACAATGCTCATAATCTTACATAAACCTCAAAACCTAATTTCCACACATTATCCTTTGAAGTGATGCATTGACTCATACTCTTTGTCAACACCTTTTGTCATATTTAAACCAAATGTCCTAAATCCTGTAGACAATAGAGAAGATTGAATGAATATGCTTGGACAAAAGATAAAAGAAAACACACAAGTAACTCCCAGTGGACAGTTTACATACCTGAGGCTTTCAGGCCTGAGCTGCCGGGGTTGGTAACAGCCATCTGTTCCCTTATTGAATCTGGGTAGTTCACCTTACTCATATAGTCCAAACCCACAACATTACGACTGTTGCTTGACTTCAGAACAGAAAAAAAGAAACATTTATCATTAAGTTAGTGTCATCTGTGTGACAATTGCGAATGTGAAGTAAAAAAGTTTTTGTAAGAGATTAACTCTTTAATGGCTTATAGGCAATAAAAATAATATAAAATAATAATTTTTTAAAATTCCATACTGCAAAATGAGCCCCATCATACCTAGCCTGTGTGCATTTGCTCAAAACAAGTGGCAGGTGCCAACTCAGAAACTACTTTCAACTGCACAAGCTCGTCATTCCACTTTGCATACTTGTAATTTTCCAAATACTTCTCTGCTAAACAAAGTGTACCAAGTGATCTATTACAGAGTTATGTACAGAATGACATTCCTTTACAACAACATGGCTCAAGGAACAAAACAAACTCATCTCACCTCATCAAAACCAGCGCATTGAGGCTCCAGCGACATGTGTTTGTTCCCCTCCGCCGCTGAGCCTGAAGTACTGGGCTCATTTGCAAAGGGCAACAGTGACTTGCGGATCTCCTGCAGTGCCTTATGGTACTGGTTTTTGGGGTTGCTGCAGCGTCCCTGTTGTCTTGGGTCTTCAGGCAGCATTTTTCCAGAAGTTCCAATGTCAACTTTAGGTGGGTCAGAGGGTTTTGACAGGTTGCGCAGGCTGTTGCGTATTTCCTGCAACATTTGTTGACTGTTACCACTGTAGTTGCTGGCGGGAAACGTTTTGGGCCTCATCTGTCTGTATCCTTCGGGTTTCTCTCCTCTCCTCATGTAAGAGCATGTATGATCACAATGAGTGGGAGGAAGAGGATGTAGCTTTATGGAGGGGTTCTCAGCAAAGGGGAGCAGGTGTTGGTAATAGTTCACATCTGCATAGTGCTGCCAAAAAAGAAAAGTATGTGATGAAGGAGCACTCAGAGAAAGATTCTGCAATCTTACCTGACTGGTTGAGCAAAAGAGATTTAGAGTATACTAATCAACAAACACTATCAGGTTAATAAGAGGTGAGCAAAGTGGTAAACAAGATGGTTAAGAAGGATTCACCTACCATATAGTTTCCAATAAAAATTCAGTGGAAAAGGATATGAATGAACATCTTTGAGAATTATTATTGTGCGACTGTGACAAGGTACTGAAAAGTCAACATTTAACTTAAAAGTGTCTTGTAAAAATATCTACGTTTTGCTCTGTCTTTAATTAGTCTAAAGACCTAGTAAGAAACACGTAAAATGATGGCTGTACAAATAGACGAACGAAAGAGAATGTATTGAAATTAAGGACCAGTTTGCTCAATAACAAGTAACAAAATGAAGTTGTACTTAATGTTCGAAAACAATCTATAACAAATCTAATTTAAGAAACAGAATATTACAAGATCATGTTGTGAGTTGTCACCTTAACTTTCTGCATAAAAAAATACTATTGTACAGGTAATTATTTCACAAATCTGTCAAATTAAAAACACCTGCCTCATAATGAAAATGATCCCGTCACCAAACAAGACCCCGTCCACTTGCTAGCGTCGTTAGCAGCTGACGCTAACAGAGCGGCGCTTTAACGCAAATTTCCTGCGTCGAGTTTGGTGACATTAAAAGCTAACGTTGTCTGGCGCATTCCCTTGGATATTACCAACAAACAGCGACAAACTAGCTACAAGCTGGAGGTGTCTTAATTCGACTTTGCACACAATCAGACGGCGCAGTAGTGTCTCCTCCGCGGCCTCCATTTGCTGCTAGGCTAATTCAACAACAGGTTAGCTCCGAACAACAGTCAGTCAACCGCTATCCAACAGCCTGCGAAGTCTGAAAAGGACACCTACCTTGACACTTTTCCTATTTTGACAACAAACGAAATTTCCTCGGATTCTCTCGGGAACAAGGACACGGATATAACTTAAAATGTCCTTGTTGTCCCGAGCTGGTTAGTTCCTAGTCGTGTTGAATTCCTGGGATGTCTGAATGACAAGTACAACAGAGCAAAGCTACAAAATTTCACTTCCGGTTAGAGAAGCTATCATAATAAAACCACGCTGAAAGAATAACCTGAAAATATACGAAAATGTGATTACTACAAAAGCTAAAACGGTGATGTATAACAACAAAGTGTTCTAACCGTTAAAGCATTGATTATATGACGTTTAAGGCGGCAGCTTTTAGATTTTAGCGTTAATAGTTATACCGGAAATAATATTGTGGTAGATTAGGTTAATATACAGAAACTTTGCGTAAAGTTTCCCGGATGCAGCTTGTGTTTCATCCTTAACTGTTACCATCAATGAGAGAAACAGATGTACACCACAAAAAAATAGCATTACAAAAAAATAAAATGAGACATTTCAAAAGATAAAAACATACACAATAGGGTGAAAAGGACAACCAATGGATTATTGCATTTATCTTTTCATATACAGTTGTTGAATCTATGGTGAATTGCACAAAAAAAAAAAAATTAAAGTAATAAATGGTCTTCAGCATAAATTCTAAGATTCCTATGAACATGCAGTAATCCAAACACATTAAGCACAGACATTGACTTGATTCAATAGTTACCTATCAAATTATTCAAACCACTTTGATAACTGGTTATTCCTAGCAACTTTTCCAAAACTAAAATAAATGTCAGGTCAGACCCAATTACAGCAGTGTCCCTCAACTGGCAGCTTTAATGCTGATGGAATGTGGTTCATCTCAGGTTGACTCAAATATGCAAATGACTCAGACTCACAAGACTTCAGGTTTTTTTTGTTTGTTATTTGTATTTATTTACTTCAAAATTCTTGACAGTCACACAAAAATGTATTCTTGACTTTAAAATATATGGATTGGAATGATCAAAACAGTGTTCCAGGATGATCCCTCATTGCAAACACAAGTGACAGAAAAAAATAAACTGTGTGTTAAATTGTATGGTATACAAAGCCACAAACTGGCCTCAAATGAATATTTCTGAACATTAAAAAGTTAGATCCTGTAGAGTAGACCATAGGTGTCAAACATGTAGCCCGGGGGCCAAATTTGGCCCACCAAAGGGTTCAATCCAGCCCCTGGGATGAATTTGTGAAATGTAAAAATTACACTGAAGATATGAACAATCAAAGATGTTAAAATCATTTTAGGTCAATTTAATCTAAAGTAGATCAGACCAGTAAAATACAATCATAATAACCTATAAATAATGAAAACTGTAGATTTTTCTCTTGATTTTAGCATAAAAAATTTTTTTAAAAAAAAAGTAGAATTTGAATCATATTCTGCCTGTTATTAAGTGTATAAATGATAAACAAAAGTGTAATATTGTTAACATTACACTTATTTTTCTTAATTTTCAGGTTGTTCAAATTTCTTCATGTTATGTTCGAGTACAATTCGTACATTTTCATTATGGAATTTTACGTTTTGTTCTTTTCCACTCAAAAGTTATTATCCTATTATTTCTACTATTTTACTGGTCCGGCCCACTTTATACCATATTAGGCTGTATGTGGCCCTTGAACTAAAATGAGTTTGACATCCCTGCTGTAGATGTTTTGGCTGAAACTGATAAATCACAGACATTTATCCGAAACCTGTCTTATACAGCTGCTGATTTTCTACACTGGTACATGCCTATTTACAAAAATAGCCTCTCCATCAGTCCCACAGACAAGACACTGTCCCAGTACATCCAGGCTGTTAACAGACAGCGTTTGACTGGGCAGCATGTGAGTCGTCTCCAAGCGGCCTTTGCTGGTATCTCCATTGAGCCAGGCGCTGATAAGGGACTGGTTTCCTCCAGCCGGAGCCATCGCACTACGAGATATCATGCTATTGTTTCTGCCACCTGAAAAAATTAAATATTTTTAGTGGACAAATCAGGCCACTGCAGTCTTGTTAATTCATGGGACACACTGTAGCCGTCACAGATGTATGTACAGTTAAGAAAACATGGGGTGGATCTGACTTCATCAATGAGCAGATTTTTGTGGTGGTTTTTAGCCAAATAGCAACAACAAAAAGCCATCACACCACAGCAAATGCCTTTAGAAAAATCAGGAAAACTACTGGAAACCTTGCTATAGTTTGGTTGCAACTCGCCTAAATTTTATTAGATGAGAAAAATTGTGATTTATGGATTGGGATTATACATCAAAGGTCTGTCATGTGATCTTTTGGTCACATTGCCCAGGCCTTTGTAACACTACAGCTGCCTTAATGGTTAGGCTGATAAAGTAAAAATAACAGCCGGTTCTATGACTAAGGAATGAAATCAGACATTATCAGACCTAAAGTCATCAACACAGGTGTTCCTCCATGGCACCAGTTCTCCCAGTCTGCTGACATAATTTTAAAGTTATTGAATGCCAGAATTCTCATGTCAAAATTTTCTAATCTTCTCCTTTTTTGGGATTTGTGGATGGACACTGACATTTGTGACTATCGTTAAGGGGGGAAAATATTTTTGAGTTGGGAAATGTATGGGATCATTCTCTATAACTAGAGGTCAACTGATGGAGAGTTTTTAAAGGCTGATTTAATAGTAATAGTTTGAAGCAGGAACAAACCATTAGCTAATTAATTGGTCAATATTATCATGCTACATTTGAAAATTAGAGAGAACTCATGAAACTGACAACTTTCACTTAATTAAAAACAGAATCAACAGCTCTGTTGTGTTTACTTGAATGCATTTAATTCTGACTCCAATTCCAACTCATTTATGTGTATTGTCATAACACACAAAAAAGAAATACCATCTCTCTCAAAAATTAAAGTCAATACACAATAAAAAGAGAAGATCAATGGAAAGACTCCAGTGTCTTATGTTTGAAATATACACACAGCATATGTCACTGTATAGTAGGGCTGTGTATCGGCAAGAATCTGACAATACGATACAAATCCCGATACTAAGATCACGATACAATATATCACGATATATCATGATACTGTTAAAAAGGCAATTTTTTTTTTTTAAGAATTGAATTAGACCAGAAATCTCCACAAATACTAAACACATTTTTATTTGATCACAACAGGATCTGATACTACATCACAAAATGTTCCTGTTAAAACTAAAATTATATTTTACAGTCATTACAGTTTCAGATCCTGCTCAAATGTTCATATTCTATTAGTTCATAACATTATTTTGGTGCGATCCCAACAGAGGAACAGTAAAAAGTGCTTTTAGGAGGATTCAAACAACCATTATTTAATAAAACACAATAAAATATAAATTATTAAGAAAAAACAAAAACAAACCTCCAAAATATCTGCATTTGAATAAATACCTAAAAATATCAATACACTACTTTTTAATATCGATACAGTATCGTGAAATGAAAAATCGCAATATATTGCAGAACCGATATTTTCTTACAGCTCTACTGTATAGTATTCGGTTAATTCTCCAACAGACAAATTAAAGACATCTGTATAACATTTAATTGTCCTACATTATATAATTCTGAATTCTTTATTTGAGCAGCTTCATAAATTTGGAAGACTGGTACAGGTTTAGACTCTTAAAAGTTTCACTTGCCTTGCATGAATGAAGGTATGTCTGATTGTGTGGATGTCTCCCAGTGGAGCAGTGAACCATCCTCAGAGCAGGTGAACAGATGATCCGGATTGGTTGGATGGAAGTGGACTTCCCACACTGTGTAGAAAAGAAAAAAGAAACGTCTTCCATCAGGAGCTATATATGTACATCCCATATTCAATTTTTAGTATTAAACTACTCAATGAATTGTTCAGGGTGCTTGCTCTTTATCCAAATAAAAATTCCAGACTTTTTCAAAACTGATATTTATCCCCTAGACCTTGACTATATGTACTTTTATACTTGTGTGGCTACTTTTTTGGTTGAGATTCTACTTGTGTGTAGTAGAAAAGTGCATTTTCATAAATGTATGAATGAACAAATACATAATTTACAGTAAATTGTGTTTTACTGACAGAAAAGTTTTCAAAATATGCTAATCACAATAGTGCAAGGATATCACACAAACAAGTTTCTCTAGAATCCTTCCAGTACCGATCGGTTATCAAAATCATGTAAAGTTTTTTTTTTTATATGCCTTTCTCTCTTATCTTCCAAGATTACATGCCTTTGAGCATACTGTAAAATTCAACTGCAAGAGAAACTTCTTTCTATACTTCTTAAGACTTTCAAGACCTGCCCAAGCACCCTGATTATTGTGTCAGAATCCAGTCTTACTTTCAGCAGAGTGAGCCTCCATGAGTGAGAAGGGGCTGTTGCCTTGTCTCACATCCCAGACACAGAGCATGCCGTCCTGGCCTCCTGTGGCCACAATGTGCTGCTGGTTTGGATGTCTGTCTACACAGTGTAGAGGAACTCGATCACCTGACCTGAACAGAAAACAACTCATTAAAAGGCCCAGAATTAAGCAACAAAAAACAGTGCTTACATGTTGTAGATTTGGATGAATGTCTTACAGGGAGAGGATCTGGGACGGTGAGTTACTCTGTTGTCTCAAGTCCCACAGTTTGAGCTGACCAATGGAGTTCACAGTTAAAATCTCTGTCGTCCTCAGGTAAGTAACTGCATGAATTGTACTGCTGTCTGCATTCTCTAGAATGGGTTATCAATCCCAAAAAACAGAATTAGTAACTATATAATCTATAATTATTTGACAAACATACCTATATTTATGTGTAATATCCAGTGTTTGGTTAGTTTGCTACAAAGTGACACATTGTTCTAATAATTTACAGCAAAGAGTTACAATTACAAAATTCAGTAAATCACAATCCAGTTACAAATTAATAAATACAACAGCATCATTGTGCAAATTATTTCAGATATAATAAAGGATCAGAAAGCTTGATTTAACTTCTCAGAAACAAAACATATGCAATAAGAGTAGGAAACTGATGACGCTTCCAGCCTCCTACAGTAATGTAAGAAATTTTTTTGAGAAACAATCCAAACAGCAGAAAATTAGTTGTGTAGGCTACAGATAGTAGCTTCCTTTATTCACACCTATGACTCGAATCACTCCTTCCTGGTCAGCTCTAAAGACAATGATTCTGCCATCTTCACCGACTGTAACAATCTCAGGACTGCTGCACACAACACCAGTACATGGAGCATTGTCACAGGAGTAACGATGTGCTCTCGGCCAATGCTGAGAGATTGATATTGTCTGCAATCAACAGAGAGGGAGAAGGCACAAAACTAATTATCTGTCAACCCACAACTATGCTATATTTCCAGTTTACTTGCTTTCACTTTCTAAAAATACACTTAAATTGAATGTTGAATGATAACAAAATATTTACTCTGCCAAGTGAAACAGAATGAAAACAGAATACCACACTTGCCTGGCAAATTTCTGCGGTGAAAATTGCTTTATCACCTTTGTAAAAATAAACTAAATTATTTGCACACTGTATATACATATAGAAAATCTCTCCCTGCATATACCTGAGTGTTTTGATGGTGACGAAAAACAGTAACAGCTCCCGTCGATGATGCTGTGACAACTCTGTCTTGGTCTAGGAACTGTTAGAGGAAAAAAAGAAAGAAGCCCCATTAAAGTTTTTCTTGACATCTAATGCAATAAAATGTAAGTTTCCCATGACTGTTTTTTTTTTTTTTACCTTTATATATTCAGTTACATATAAAAAATTCACATTTCTTCTGCTGTTCTTAAAACAGTCAGAGATGTGTACAGCCAAGAAAGTACTCCATGAGGTTTGTGAACATGAGACTTACTTGAAGATCCAGAACATCTCCGTCATGTCTGTGTTCACATAAGAGCTGTGGTTCTCCTTCAAATCCATCATCCATACCCGATCCTCCATTACTACCGATGGACCAAAAGGAAATCTTGTTGTCCTGTGCAGACCAAATTACATGTGTAGGAAGGGGATCAGTACAGTAAGTAGCAGGACGTGTCATTTAATGAGGCAATATTGATAAATATTCTTTCCTGAGGGACAGACAGTGTAAGACCATTGGACAGTGCAGTGTTTTTAAATTTTTAAATTATTGTTAGTTGTTATAGCTCCCGCACTTCTTGTTGAAAACACTATTGTACCTCTAAAATTGTATGTTCTTAGTCTATATTGTCACTTCCTTGTAACTGTTCTTATGACATGTACTGCTGACCCTGATATCAATGGGTTTTATCTACACATGGGTTTTATCTCTTATGTAAATGCTATCTAGAAAAGGGCTATATACATTCTATTATTAAGTTATGGCTATATAACCACTGATCCTACAGCCAGCAAACAGTTGATGAAAATCATAAACACTGAGGAAGGAAGGAAGGAAGGAAGACAGGTAGGTTAGGTAGGTATCTAAGTATTGGTAGGTTAGTTTTTGGACGTATGCTCCACCTCTATTTGCAGCAATGTACAAAAGCACCAGGGACACCAAAAGCAACATTTTTCTAAGGTAAGTCGGTTTTTGATTTGCTCATAAAATTTCAAGCTGGTAAATACATTCGTATTGTAAACATAACTGTAATGTGACTTTCAGGTGCTTAGTAATTGCAAAAATGTAATGCACATGAATTATTTGATGAATTTGAAGTCATATAAATGTCCAGAGCTGAATTAATTGCTTGATCACAGAACCAAACAAACTAGGCAGACTGACTAAAGAGATGTTAACGAACAATATGAAAATCATTGTCATGTTGTTATAACTTTGACAATACACTCCTGCAGTTCAACTATTTTAGCTCCAGTTACACTAAAAAGAAAATTACTCATAACCTCTTTTAAATCGTAGTTTTACACTCAAAAAGCCCCTACGTATCCGGATTAAAAACAGCAAAAGTCCATTTTATAGGACGTTAGGGAGTCGTACTTCATCCAGTTTCAGTGAACCTTAACTTGATGCTAACCTCGTTGTCCCACGACCCCGTGGTGAAGATTTCTGGCTGCTGCAGAGACGAGTGTGATACCGGCCGCCATCTTGTTTTACTGATTTTCTGAGACACATACTTGGCGTTAATATTATCCATAGCAACAGAAATTAATTTATGTAGCGTTAAATAACAAAACGCTGATGTTAGCTTAGCATTCCTGTCAAAACTGAAGAAGGCGCCTGATACTTTGTAGATACTCTTCTTCTTTGACTGGAATTGGTGTATTGGCCCTTGACTGCCACCAACTGGTCAGGAGAGTGAATTACAACATCCACTACAGTACTATAAGAAGTACATTGTTGCCCATAAAGTTGGAATAAAATATTTTTACCTCTAATCAGGAAACATTTGTGACAATGTGATTTATTATAGATGTGTAAAGTGTAACTGGGACTCACTATGTAATCACTGCACCCGGTCAAAGGTGATTACTGATGTGTATAAATAGGAATAAAAAAAGGAATGTCTGCAAACAAAATTAGTCCAATTTTCACGGGCAATATTTTTTGAAAAAGTCCTGCTATCTCAGTAAAAATGAGTTGCAGATACATGATTTGATAACACTCTCTTGGTATTACATGACCTATCCATTTGAGTTTGTAGTATCATCAAACTCAGTCAGATGTTAGGTTACATATTAGTTACAGGGTGTTTATTTCTGTCAACTATCTACCTATGGGCAAAGGTCGGGTGATTATAAATATATGTCAAACAAATTTTTAACTATCTTTTCAAACACATAAAGAAATTAAAACAGAATGATTTGACGAGGGATTTATTTCTTATTTCAAAATCCATACATGAGATGAAAAGACATAAGATTTTCAATTTCATTTATAAAGAACAATTTCACACATCACAGATTCACCCCAAAGACCTTTAAAGGTGAAATCAAAAGCATTTGGTTTTTCTTCTTGCCTTCTATTAATATGTATATTCTATAACATGCACACCAATTATATTGACATACAAACCTCTGTAACTTTGAAAGGCAGCAGAGAGCAGTCACTTCTAATCTACAATTCTACAAATTCATTTAGCAGACGCTTTTGTCCAACGCGATGTACAACACAAGCAAGAATTTAGACTTAAAGAGAAAACCCTTAGTAAGTGCAAAACGTGCTTCAGGTGTAATTGGTCACAGTTATTGCCATCGAGTGGCAGAAGAAGTGCCAAGCCCCCCTCCTACCATACCCTCTATTTTTTGATTTTTTTTTTTGATTTTTTTTTTTGACATTCAACATACAACACATAACTTTGTCAGTGCTAAAAAAAATAATTTAGTGCTGTGTCTTGGACCATCTGACTTATTCTACCCCTAAGGACAAAGAGGAGAAGAGTCAGGTTTAAGTGCCTAGGTGTTCGCTGAACAACTGAGTCTTTAATTGTCTCCTAAAAGTAGAAAGGGTCTCAGCAAAACGCACAGAGTTTGGTAGTTGGTTCCACCATTTGGAAACAACAGAAGAGAAGAGTCTGGCTAGAGATTTGGAGCCGTGCTGGGGTGGAAGCACCAGGCGTCTTTCACATGCAGAGCGTAGTGGGCGAGAAGGAGAGTAGACCTGGCTCAGGGATCCCAGGTAGGCTGGAGCAGTTTTTGGGATTCTTTTGTAGGCCAAGAGAAGTGCTTTGAATTTGATTCTGGATGCCACTGGAAGCCAATGAAGAGAAATTAGCAGTGGGGTGGCATGTGCTCAAATCTGTTTTTCACATGCATGGTATCATATTCTCAGAGAGAACAATGTAAGAAAGAAAGGCTACAGTAAGTGTTTTATGAAAGCATCATTTTCAAAAACATAAAGGAGAGAAATGATTCTAGTAATTTTGCTTTCATTTCAACATTTTTTCTCACCTTTGTAAAGAGTAAATATTTTTGATTTAAACACTGTAGTTTCTATCAGAAAAAATAACAAATTATTTCTAAAATATTTAGAAATCTTTTTTGCCTTTTTTTCTTATCCATGTTAAAATATATTTCTTCATTATGTGAATTTGTACTTTTACTAATTATTATTCTTGAATTACTGCTATTTCACAAAATTGAAACTGCTCAGATCTGTATTGCATTGGTTATATTCCTGTCAAATAATCCAAATAAAAACAAGTTCTCACCTCTAGTTGGGCTGTTTTGCTGTCACATAGACCACCAGTGGTAATATCTTCACTGAGGACCATTCCTCAGTGTAAATATAGGGGAACAATGTATCTCCACTGAAAGTATGTGTGAATGTGCATAAGTGTGCGTTCCTATCTGAATCATGGAACGACAGTGTTCCTCTGTTAAAGTCCAGATTCACTTTGATCCTCTGGAGCCGTTTCTGAACTGAGAGAAAGGTGAATTCACCTGTTTTTGTCTCGGCTGAGTATGTGCCATCACAGAAACACAACCTCCATATCTCAGACAGACCTTCCTTCTGAACAGACCTTCTCGCTACACCCAGAGTCCAGTTTTTATTGTCGCTAACATTGACCTCCCAGCTGTGAGTCCCTGAGGTAAAGCCATGAGAGCCCAGAACACAGTAGTTGGTAAGCCTCTCTGGATGATCAGGAAGAGCCTGTTTCTTTCCACGCTTTACTTCAGTTAGACCTGCAGACAGGACAAGTTCTGAACCAGCAGAGTTTGGATCCAGAACCACAGGGGTGTAGGAAACAATCCCCTTCATTTTGCCCCATATGTTGAATCCCAGGTTGCCCAGATGTTTGGCCTGGTCTATGAGAGTTCCTGGGTCCAGCTGTGCCTCCAGCAGGGGGTGCTGTTTCACTCTTACCACTGTAGTCTCATATTTCAGCAGGAATGAGACATCTTCAGCTTTCAGTTCCTCCTCTGTGGCTCGGATTGTTTCTGTCAGAGCTGCTATATTTTTGCTCAGATCTCTAATCTTCTCCGTCATCCACTGAGTCTTCTGCCTCTCCTCCTCCCTCAGAGCTCTGATCCTGGCCTCCTCCTCTTTTTGTAGAAACTGGTGAAATGTCTTGAACTGCTCTTTAATCTGCTTCTCTGTGTCTTTAACTTGCACCTTGATGTATTCGACTGTTTGAATAAAGCTTCCCTCAGTATCTTTAAGGAGCTTCAGTTTCTTCTGCAAGGGTTTCAGGGATTTCTGCAGCACCTCTCTGTGATCCTGTGCAGCTTCATCGATGGGTCTGAATTTGTGGTTGTTGTGTATTTTTGAGTCTCGACAGACAACACACACCGACTGCTGATGATCCAGGCAGAAGAGTTTGAGTTTTTCAGAGTGGAGACTGCAAAGAGTCTCTGGGGCTTTCTGACCTTTCTTCTCTAAAAAAGCTTCACAAAGGTTCTTTAAGGCCAGATTACATGGTGGATCATTCTGAAAAGATGCTTTCTTACAAAGAGGACACTCCTTTACTGGTTTCAATGACCACCAGTTCTTGCAGACAGGCCTTACAGAAGCTATGGCTGCATGACAGGAGAACTGGGTTTGTATAGATGTCATGGCAGACCACGCAGCACAGATCGTCGTCTGGTTTAGAGGCCATTTCCTCTGCATGAAGCTGAAAACACAAAGTATATTTAGTCAAGGCTCCTCCCTCCCTTCACTCAGCTTTACTTTCACTTTGACTGGTGTTATTGCAGACTTACATTTAGAGTGTGGAATGTTCAGAAGGTGAAGCAGCAGTGTTCTAGGACGCTCTCACTTAAGTCTAAAGCAGAATGTGGTCGTCTGTTTGTCCGTCTGTGCGTCCAACTTCCCTCGAGAGGAATTATTATGTATTTCCTGCTTCGTCACAGCTGTGTCTTCTTCTGTTCTTATGCAATTTGCATTTACAGCGTTGCATTACTCCCACCTAGGGCTGTGGTGGGTTAAATATCTGGCTGTGAGTCACAAATACGCACTCATACTCTTTTATTTTCTATATGCATATTTATTCTATATTCTACAGTTTTTTATATGCAGATTTATTCTATCGACTGTATTCCTTAGTTTATTATACTGTATATGCATATTTAACCTATCTTGTATATATTACCCTGTGTGTATGTGTATATATATATATATACATACATACACACACACACACACACACACACACACACATATATAAATATATAGTACCTCAGTTCAGTATTTGTGCATAATTATATGTGTTGCCTGTTGAGCTAACTGCATCGAAATTTCATTTGTGATGTAAAATCTGGAATGATAGGTCTAAATGTCCTAAAGTTTATTAACCAAACCTTTTACCCTTTTAGTGGTGAGACAATTTAAATAATATCTATTAACATATGCATTCAATAGTCCCTGCAGTATTAACACTAGAAATGCTATAATGCAGCTCTCTCTCTCTCTCTCTCTCTCTCTCTCTCTCTCTCTCTCTCTCTCTCTCTCTCTCATTGATTAATGACTATGATTTTAAATGTTCTACCTCTAAATTTCTAAAATATTTTTCTTGCTTTTTGACCACAACAAACCACTTATTTTCTTCACAACTCACTGAGGAAGAAAAATATTCCATGAAACGTCATGGAAATATTAATGTTTATCTCTCAAATCAGCATGAACAGGGCATCTGATGTGTCCCAATATTTTTTGTCCTTAAATATCAATATTTACTTAAAGTTTGATTGGAGATTTTTCTTCCTTAGTGAGATGTGAAGAAACAGAAGTCAAATGTACTTTTTTGCACTAAAACAAGGAGGAAATTTTAGGTTTGTCAGTATTTATAAGTTGTATTACTATTATTGTACTGACCCTGCACACTGATACCAAATTGGGCTGTGGCCCCTGACACCTCCACTGTATGTCTTAATTTTCTTTACTTAAAACACCTTAACTTCATTTATGTATATAATATGTGTATAATAATAATAATAATAATAATAATAATAATAATAATAATAATAATAATAATAATAATAATAATAATAAT
>JAQQZY010000017.1:11075761-11089251 GCA_030068375.1 Ostorhinchus rueppellii | reverse complement strand
CTGCAGTGATTGGCTGATTGGTTCCCACACCCCGACCCGTGATTGGCTGCAGACAGGACCGCCACCAACAAAAAGGCTAAGATGGGGGCAGTCTGGTGGCAGCAGGCGTCGGTCCTCATCCTCCTCTACCTCCAACCAGCCACCTTTGTTTGTTCATCGTGTTTAGTTTTGTTTGTACAAGGAATCTGTGCAGTAAGGGTGGGCCGCCAATTTTTTTTGTACTGTTTTCTCTTGTTTTATTTAACTTAAGGAAGTAAGTGTTCTATCTTTTGGTTTGTCTTTATTTTTTGGTTAGCTAAGCTTTAATTCCCTTACTATAGGACACCTTTTGGTTGTTGTAGTGGCCTGGGTCCACCCTGAAGCTAGTAGCTCACCTTTACTTTGGTTTCTTTTTTTGTGAATAAACATGTGAACTTTGTTTTTACCTAAAATCAGTGTTTGTGGCTGCTTGGGGACTTGGGAAGCTGGGGCCTTTTTATGTTATGCCTCAGAACCCCAAGACCGGGGACATAACACACGCTTATACACCGACAACTGAAACACACATTTGTTTTAAAGTAGTCTGAGAAGCTTGGTGCTTTAAGTTAAATCTTCTTCTATGATTTTCATCTTCTGGATTAAACACAAACAGTTTTTGCAAGTTTTCTGGTAAAACTCTCTTTCTGGCTTTAAACATACTGTAATTAGTAGTGTTTGGAGTTCTATTATGTCCATAAGCTTCAATAACCCTGATTTAATAAATAAATTATTCGTATGTTCTCTAAATCTAACTTTATGAATAACTCTGATCGCCCTTTTCTGTAATATGAACAAAGACCTTATATAGCTCACAAAAGTATTACCCCACCCTTCTGCACAATAGTTCAAGTAGGGCAGTAGAAGTGAACAATACAGCATTCTCATTGTTTTACAATCTAAAATATACTTGACTTTTTACAGAAATAATCCAGATATTTGTCCGGTTAGTCTAATAACAAAGCCTTTTCTTTCCAAGCCTCCATCTCTTGTGCAAACCCCACACTCTGGAGACAAGCATAAGGTCACTTAGACATCGCTCATCCATAATGTGAGCCATTAAAGGCGGAAAACACTGACCTGACACCTCGAACAGACGTGGCACTGAAGTTCCACTCATGGATCCCTTTGTTCTGCAGACACATCACACAAAGCATCATTACAGCTTCTGGCACATGCTCGGTTCATCACATTAGGTGTTAAATCAACGGGTCCACTCTAGAAACACTGAAAAACAAATCTGGACGCTTGATTTAAAATAAGATAATTGAGGTTACAGTGCGAGGGAGGAGGAATCATTTTCAGGTGAGCAGACCATTTTATTTTTCAGCTGTGTAGGTAAAAAATTAAGTGCTACTGTATGAGCTAATAATCAATGGTAGAGGTCACGGTAAGGTCACAACAGGAAAAAAAGAGCCGTTATAACATCATCACATCATTATTCATCTTTGACATGGTTTTAGTCTTGTTATTTTTATGTTTACATCTTCAATAAATATCCTAATACAGTACATTTGTTGTGATTTAATAAATCTGTCATTTTTAAGGTTTATTATTGAAGATATTGTATGCATTTTTTTTTTTTTTAGCTTGTTTGTTTTTGTGGCTGAAAACATGGACAATAACTTTGGTGATTTTTAAAAATTTTACTTATATATTTGACAAACTAGAGCACTTCAATCAACATTCATAAGTTGTCCCTTTTGCTTAATATTTGTATCCATTTCACAGTAATAAACCTAATATGATACAATAAAAAAGCAAATATGGTTCAGTGAAATACCTTTAATACAACATATCTATATATTAATGATAACAGCAAGAGATGGAGCATATTTTTGTTAAAAAACGACAGAATATATCATGATTGTTGATATTGTTGATTCTCTGTAACACTATACTTGAGGATTTTGTTGTCAATTAGTGTTTTTATCTGTTCAATTAAATAAAACACAAGATTAAAATTCCCCCAAAAAGATAACAAAGCACCTTTTGTCCTGTATTTCATTATAATGCCTTTTCAGATGATCTATTTTTTCATAAATCAATTTACGTTGGAAGGCACTAGCGAATATTTAGCAACTTTTATTTCAGAAAAAGATCAGAAATGTAGTCTAATTTAAAAAAAGGCTCCAAGTCTAGGTCACTGGATGACAAACATACCTTATCATCAGGAGCAACATGCCAAATTGACACCGTATTGTCATCGACATCTTTGTTTATGGACAAATATGAAGGCTGGTACACTTTAGTGGGCTCTAATATCAGCACCTGGAAAAGGATTGTAAAAAAAACATTACATTTAAGGTATTTTCATGCATTTATTTGGCTTCAGGAGCTCTCACATGCTGCTGTCGTCGGACTCACGTACAGGAAATCTGACAGATGTGATTTCTTTCTTTGTGGCCTCGACCAGAAAGTCCATCCAGAAGTCAACCAGCTCCTGTTTGGGTGCTGGCTGCTCCACACTGGGCTTATTAAAATGCTGGTAGATCAAAATGGTTTCCACCAGTGAGCGCAGATACCTGAATAAAACGATATTTAGGACAAACCTTTAGACATTATCACCTGAGAGTCTGGATTCAAATAAACACAATACAACAAAATGTCAGGACTGCGGGCATCTTTCCTGGTGGACAAATTCCCTTCTGACGAATGTCTGATATCACAAACTCAATCAGTTCCTTGCAGATAATGTGCAGGTGAATTACATTTGTTTTTAACCCATAATGGCAAATCAAGAAAAATTATTAAAAAAAACCCAAACATAAATAAACAATACCATACAATTGTGTTTCCATGCTGGGAGACATTTGTCTTGGTGACATTAATGGAAACTTAAGGAGTTTTCACAGCTGCAGCACAAACAAAGAACAGCTGGGTCTCATTCACTGGTCACAGACAGTTCACTGTACTGCTGTTATTCACATATAGCAAGTTCAGGCTTATAAAAACATAATCATAGAATCATAACGACTGGATGAAAATGATGATAAACCTTTGCCTTATACCTAATACGGCAACATTTTTAATTTTCTCTTATTTTTTCTGGTAGCAGCAATTTAACTCAACCAGGTGTAAACGTCCTTCACCATCCAGATCTGCTTTTATCTAGGTATATTCAGTGATAAATCCCACTTTAATCACAAACTGAAGGTTGATTATTTGTTGTTAATATAGATGCTGCCCCTCACACACTCGAAAAGGCCATTTTGCTGTGTGTAAATATTCTGACTCATACCCACATACAGCAGTTGGAGCGATGTCACAAAACAACAACCCTACGTTCATCCACTATTTGTGTATCATAATCTATTCATGCCATTTTATTTTTTTTTAAATTACAAGCAGCAATGACTGCAAATGTGTTACATGAGACTAAAATTACTTCTAATCTAATCAGACTATCCTTGAGTCCAAGTGAGTGTTTGTGCTGACAGACACACATAAGTTCTTATAGAGAAATAACATGTTCACACCTATAAGAACATAGAAATCAATAGAAATTTTAAGTGTCAAAACAACAATATCAAACCCCAGCAAGTAAATCATAAGAGGGCCATCTCCAAATTAGCTCATACTTTCATATAATAGTCTTATCAGTCCCAGTATAAAACCTCAGCCTTATATCTTCATTAGTGTTTGAGATATCGAGGCTTAAAACTAGGGCACAACACTGACTTCTGTAAAAACTAGTGGTCTAGAAAAAAGATGTTCAATAATTTATTCTAAACAATCCACAACAGATGCATGAAATTTTGAGTAGATGCACTAGGATAAAAGATGTTGACTATTTGGCAAATTACAGCTTGCAGAAAAAGGGCTTCAGACCAGTTTTGGTATGGTGCAACTCCACTGAGGTACAGCAGAGCTCTAAAACTTTAATATTTATTTCTCAAGCAGTGGTGACTGAATATTTTTTAAAAGGAATACCATTTTTTTGTAGACCTGAAAAATCAAAATAATAATAATAATTTCACACCTACACATACTAATGCATATTCATGTATGACAAGGTGTGCTAGGAAAAAATGTAATCACCGGAAAAGGTAAAAAAGTATTGAGTCAGTATCATTTAATCCAGTTCTATTTCTTATAGTGTCAGTTAACTAACTGTAACCAACAGCTGTTTCCCTTTTGTACAAATTGTGTAGATTATTGATGCCCCATTTACATCAATCATCATTTCAATGTCTCTGTATTTAAACATTTCTGTCTATCGCATGTTATACCTTAATACAGTAAATATACTGCAGTTGGGTTGAAGATAGTAACAATACTTTCAACATTAGATGGAAGTTTATGCTATATTCAGACTGCAGGCACATGTAACCCAAATCCAATTTTTTTTTTCGCCCATATGTGACCTGTATCTGACCTGTTAAAGACAGTTTAAACAGTACAAAATCAATTTTTTCAAATCTAACCCATGCCACTTTCATACGTGGTCCTACATCCGATAAGTATCAGATATTTTATAATGTGACTTCAGTTTGAACAGCCAGGTCGCATTTATCCGACCTTTACGTCATTGAAATGTGGCAAATATCACAATTCTGCGTCCCAGGAGGAGGAGCGATGGGAAAATCCTATTTACATCCTGCAGAGTCACTTCAGGGTCGCATTCAGTTCGTAACTGACAGAAGTTGTATTTAATGTGTAACATGAACGAGCACACACACAAAAAAAGTTTTTCACCAAAAAAAGCCGAATTATGCGTTAAGACCTGCTGTCTGAACATATACTTAAAATCACTGCCCTTTTATATAAGCAGGACACCAATTATCTTCAGGATACTTACACTCTGTTATTGATTTTGGTAAAGGTGCTCTCAGGTACTTCTAAAATGTTGTCAAATCATTAAAGAAAAGAGTAAAACCCACACGAGCAAAATTATGTACGCGGTAAGAAAATAAGTTCAAATGATAAATATGAATGAAAGTAAGTGGAAATTTGTTAAAATGTTGCTTCTTGTATGAGGCACAGTGCGTTTCTTGATAAAGTAAGGCAAGATAAGGTATGATAAGGTAAGGTAAGGTAGCGTAACGTAACAGCATAGCATAGCATAACATAACATAGCATAGCATAGCAGAGCATACTATAACATAACATAGTATAGCATAGCATACTATAACATAACATAGCATACCATAGCATAGCAGAGCATACTATAACATAACATAACATAGCATAGCATACTATAACATAACATAACATAGCATAGCATAACATACCATAGCATACTATAACATAACATAAGATTTTACTTTTCCGTCAAAAAGCAAATGTGTTAAAGAATCAAGTCAGCAACAAATCCATGTAAAATTAAAAGTGCTGTTCAAAAGAGCAAAGCTGCCATTTTCTGTTCTCCACGTGAAACCCACCAAGTGCTTTCACAATGGCTGCAGATGGCCAATGTGGTTTCATGGACAAGCCGAGCTCACTTCAGAACACAATGACACAAACGCATTTGGCTATGGATGTGGTGGAAATGTGTGTTTCGGCACAATCATCTGAGAACAGCTTATCTGTGCTCTCACCAGATGGGAGCTTTGAGTTTGAAGAGTTTCTCCGAGGCCTGGATGACCCTGGTGTTGTCGCAGGCCAGGATGCTGGCACCCAGGAAGAAACCCACATCCCAGTAGCTCTGCAGCTTGTCTAGGCTGCCTTTTTTACCCAGCAGGCTGCTCAGCTTCACTCCTGGAAGATGAAAGGGAAATGTACAGGTATTTCACAAAACACAATGTCAGTCAAAACCAGACATGTCTAACTGGTTCTGTTGCAGAAACCAGTGGCAGGTGGGAGTGGTGAGTAAAAGTAACAGGGGAAAACAGGATCTAGAGGGACACAATGTAGGACTAAAGACAAGAGCTGCAGGCCAATTCCCAGGACTCCTTGCTCTACTTCCCGAATTCCTGAGCTCCTCTGAACCTCGGATTTCATGGCAAAGCAAAGGTTTGAGTGCAAAGTGCTAATCAATATGCATGGCTAAAAAACCCATAAATACAATCAAATCTCTCTTAATTTATGGATAACAATCATAACATATGAGCTTTTTCCTTAAATGTGTAAAATGCACAGCCTGGAAACATACATAAGCTGGTGGAAAGTTATTGCATTTACATCAGCAATTCCAAACAGATGGCTTTGATGTACTTGTTAGTCCTGGCACAAGCTACTTTTTGAGCTGCTAATTTTGCATATGTGTTCAATTTACTTTCATTCATCCCCATAAAAATGTCTGTATGAAATATTTTTGCTATTTGAACATAATGTCCACCTTTTTTTTGTTTGACTGGTGCTCTATAATGACGTCACTGTAGCATTTTCTTGTCATTATTGGAAATTTCTTTGTATATTCCAATAGTAGGCTTTGTTATATTAGATGTATTACTTATTGTAATACTGTATACTGTACTGACTGCCCTGTGCAATTTCTTTTTTTAATTTTATAAAGCTTGACACAATTCAGTGACAAGAAATGGCTTGTCTTTTTTGCAAGGTGCATGTGTATTGTTAAACTATTGTCACACCTTTGCTATATCATTGATATGAAATGATCAAAAATGGACAAATAGTTGATTATTTGTGTGAAAAGCATTGACTAACGTGTCATGATAAAGATAAATTGAAAGTAAAATCACTCTGTAGCTAATCACTGTAGTAATCACTTAGTCTGTGAAGTGTCAGACAACACACAAAAACAAGACAGCACAACATAGCTGATTTGTTTTTAATTAATCTTTCTTTTTAAAATTCAGTCCACAATCAAAATGCATTCATTTCACTTTCAGGCAAATGGTATAGAAAAGCATCACATCTAAAGTGATAAAGTTGTGGTTTTAGAAATTCATCCAGGAACAGAAAATGCAACAATTTGACAAAAAAAGTATCAAATCCTCACTCTAGCTGTAGATGTTTGCTTTAAAAATGACTGGATGTGACATATTACCACGACCATTGCAGAGTGAGAACAGAGCGGAGATACTCAGCATGCAGGTCAGACCACACATACGTCCACTCACCCACTTTACGAAGCTCGAAAGACGTGTCAAACTGGTGTCCAGCTGCCAGCAGTAAAACCGCATAGTTGATACCAGAGTGTAGTGTTGGCTCTGACTCAAACCCCTTTTTAAACCTGAGAGAAAAAGAAGGGGGAAAAAATGATTCTAATAAAGCAGTTTCCGAGAAGTGCGTCACTTCAAATCCCAAGCTCCTCCGCGATAACGGATGGCTTCACTGGGCTTCCCTGTCTTCCCGAGACGGTTAAAGTTAGAAAAAACAATTACAGCCATATTGAGTTGGGGCCACAGAACAGCAAACTGCAACTGCGAGCCCCCTCACAAAACGAGAAATTTAATTTATTTAATGAGCAATCTGTTCTGCTGAGGGAAAGGGTGTGATTGTTATTAGCCAAGTTGTGACATGGAACAGAAAATAACAGCCAGATGGGAGCTTGATTATACAGGCAGCATCTTCAGTCGACAGATATGAAGATATGAAATCCTAAAAAGCAATTTCCAGAAGAAGGCAATCAGCAGCCTCGTGTTATTATTACTGCTGTGTTATTTCTACTTCTGACAGCCTCACTGTGCCCACATGACAACTGGATCTGACATGAAGCTGCAACTCCAAATCGGGTCCTGATTCGTCTTCAGAATAGCCTGAAGTTTTGGATTCAGCGCCCAAATCGACAAGGCGACGAAGCCCTCCACATGCTGCTAGCACTGCGCTGCCTCATTAGCGTCTTCAGACAGCACGGGCATGCTCGCTATATCACATCGAAGAGGTTTTTGCAGGATATAGACTGAACATAAAGCTGCTGCACAAAACGAGTTTCACAGCTTACTGAAGTAGAAGTATTCCATGTCATTGTTCTGATGTTTTCGGAGTCATTTTTACTGCTTTAGATGTTTAAGGGTGATCTCACTGTTGGTGGTTTCATCGACAATACTGTATCGTAGTCTATAATGTTTGTACTGTTCGCTGACTGGATATCTCTTAAAAGTCAACTTGTTCAGAAGAGCTTGTGTGATGATCCAAGAAGATTTTTAAAGATTCTTCTTGGATCATCTTAATAGGAAAACCTAATAAAGAACGACAACTTAGCTTCCAGGGAGGGCTAGTGATCGTCACGCACTAAAAGGTAAAATATTTGGCTGCAAGAATATAATATGCATCAATCTCATAAAAAGTTGACACCTTGTTTGTGGTGTTAAACTATGAGAATAAATGCAAACCAAAAAAAAAGTTTCAAAAATTAAAGAGTTTATTTAGAGTTTGTTTAATGATACGTTTATTCAAAATCCTGGTATGTTCTGGAGCAATAGTAATCACAAGATGAAATGGCTGTTGAGTTCAAATGTATATAAATTAGCATTATTTATCTGTAAAGCCTGGAAAAAGCTGCACATGTGTTTGTTTAAATAGGTCAGTACATTGTCTTGTTTATATCTCTTGTGCCTATCGTCTGGTATCTGATCTTTGGTTTCTATTTTTGGTGTCTTATAAGCCTATGTAAGGGCTGGGCACATTCTTATGCTGAACACAAAAATAAAAATTCATTCATTCATTCATTCATTATTTAGTTTAAGATGACAACTACCAGAACTTGATATATACCAAAGGCAATGTTCAGACTGCAGGCAAATGTGGCCCAAATCAGATGTTTTTGCTCATATGTGACCTGTATCCGATCTGTTAAAGACAGTTTGAACAGCACAAATCTGTTTTTTCAAATCCGACCCAGGCCACTTTCATATTTGGTCCTAAATCTGATAAGAATCTGATATTTTGCAATTCGATGTCAGTCTGAACAGCCAAGTTGCACCTATCCAACCTTTACGTCACAGAAACGCGACAAACATTCCGCTACTGCTTCCCTCCATAGTTACTTCCATAAACACAGTGTGTCCCTGCGTGGTCATGTATCACATCAGGACCTCTTCTGCACATGCAGGCCACTTCAGGGTCACATTCCAAAACAAAACCTGCTGTCTGAATCTTGCCTAAGACAGTCAAACAGGTCAAATTTACCCACATAATCACTAGTCAAATGGCACTTTTCCACTGCACGTTTTCGTAACGGCTCGACTCGGCACGGTTCGACTCTACCCCAATATGGCCCTTTTCCACTGGGGGTTGGACCTGGGACCCGTTATGATTTTTCGTACCTGTTTCAGAGGTGGGTCTAGCCGTGCCGAGCCAGCACTAAAATGTCACGTGAATAGTGCTGTCCACCGATTCGTCAGAGGAAATGTCATGCACGTAACGAAGCTCGTGGATCTGAAATAATCATCCGCCAGACAGACCTGCGTCTGTTTAGGTGTTTTCAGTGGGCTGGTCCGACAAGTGGGTAGAGTCGTGTCGAGCCGAAGCGTGCCGAGTAGAGCCGTGTTGGGTTTGCAGTGGAAAAGTGCCAAAAATGTCCTCTGTCATTGTATCCAGTTGTTAAACTACATCACTTCCTGCTCTGAGTCCAACTCTGTTTGTTCCTTCATATTGAATCCACTGCAGTACTGTCCATAAGAGACATCCATTGGACATTCTACCACTTTACAGGTGATGATAAAGACAGACGAAGTGGATGAAGCAGAATTGTGATGTTACTAGTCTTAATCTCTCCAGGATGGAATTGTAAACAGAAGCTTCGTTGCTATCTGTCCTCTGCAACTGATGAACTGGCTTGTACGCACACACCGCACACACGGACTCCTACTGATAAAGCATTCATAAACATTGTTCTAAGCCTTGAGGGCCCCTTTACGCCACAGACTTCTTTGGACGGGAGGGAGTTGGTAGTGCTGCGCCAAGATGGCAGCGGGCTCACTCCACCTCTTGACCTAGAGGTCACCCTGCCCCCCACACCCCGATCACCATGTGCTCCTCCTGTGTGTAACTGTTTGTCTTTTTGTTCTGGGCTTCTGCAGAGGCTTTTTTTTTTTCACAAATTCCAACACGTAGACTTCGACTACAGGTTGGAATTTGTCTTTTTTTTCTCCCCTCGAACCCCTGATGTTTTTCCCTTTTCCTATCTGCGAAAATGGGGCGCATTACTACGAACCGTCAGTTACAACTGTACCTGTATCCCCATGTTTATGTCTTGTGTTTATATGATCTTGGTTGGTTGTAATCTGGAGTACAATTTCGTTGCTCTGAAATATTGTGCAATGAAAATAAAGACAATTCTATTCTATTCTAATTCTATTCTTAATCCATGGAAAAATAACATTTAGTAGTAACTCTCATTGATGCGGTAGCTAACTAACATTAGCTACAAAAACTGGATCTGCCAAACTGGCTCTGTTTGTACTCCACTGATATAGAATATTATCAGCTGTTCCCTGTCGTCACACATCGTGCTTCAAGAAGATAAATACAGTGACAATCTATGTCAATACACAGCTGTGCATTAAGTGAAGTGATGCACTGCTGTAAACGGGCCAGGAGCTGAAACCGTATTTCATTCATTCATTCATTCATTCATTCATTCATTCATTTAATCTTCTCCTGGACTGCATTCTCTGTTCTCAAGAGGATTGCTGGAGCCGATCCTAGCTACCAACGGGTGTAGGCGGACTGCACCCTGGATGTGTCGCCAGTTCATCACAGAGTTGACATATACAGACGAACAACCACTCACTCTCAGATTCACACCTACAGGCGATTCAGTAACCAATTAACCTATAATGTACACGTCTTTCTACCTCAAGCAAAAAAAAAAGTGATGACGGAAAATTGCATTATTAACTATATTTCTAAACTAATTTAATCACTTAGGTACCCCAAACTGGTGCCTCAGTCAAGACAGAAAACCAAAATTCAGGCATTTCTGGTACAGACTGGACCTGAAAATGAGTTTTATGGCACTGTAATGTCAGACTAAATTCAGTCTAATGAGTTTAAAATGACAGTGAAAGTCGGCATTAGAAGAAAATACCTGCATACTTGTTTAGTTCATAGACCTCTTTTTACTTGTAAATGACTCAGAATATAATTGAGCTCATGCACAAATAAACACTTTTGGCTTAAAAAGCTTGAATCTTTAAACAAAAAGTGTGAATTTGACCTCTTGGCTGTTCTATTTATGTTAAAACAAGAAATGTAACAACACAATTTTACTACAAGTCAAAACCAGGGAGCTTCAGCATTTCATAACAACTGTTTCATGCACAGTAGAAAAAACACTGCAGGTAAATTTGACCCTTTGCTGTTCTTGTGTTAAGAATGAGGACATTTGTAAGTTGAACCTGTAAAGGAACATTTGATCCTTCAGTTTGTGACGGTATTAATATAGTAGAGTCAAAAAAGGTCATATTTGTCTTTAAGATGTAGTGGAACAGAAGCATCAAGTAACAGAAAATGGAAAAATTCAAGTAAATCATAACTACAATGACTTCAAATTAGTTCTTAAGTAAAACTAGTCCTTCTTATTTCTTTACATTTCACTTCTGACTTCAATAAAAGAAGTGCCACCTGCTTCATGTTGCCTTTTTTCAAACATTAAAAGTTTTCAATAAAGGGTTTTTTAATCACATAAATTACAATAACATAACAGTATCACTTCTCTCATCAGTGAAGGTGGATCTTAAATGATAGAAAATGTGCTCTTCAGCTCTTACCAGCTTAAAGGCTCACATTAGTCCAGTTTTAAAGGCCCTTCATTGGCTCTCAGTCACCCTCCGAATTCATTTTAAAATTCTGGTGCTAACCTTCAGAGCTCTACAAGTTCAGGCTCCCCCGTACATCAGAGACCTGCTCTGTCCCTACACGCCCCCTCGGAGGCTGAGATCGACGGATCTAAACTTACGCATGGTCCCTCGTACCCGGTTCAGGACTCGAGGAGACCGATCATTCCAGTTTGTAGCTCTGGAATGAGCTTCCACCTGCATCACGCACTCTGACTCTGCTTTTAAAAGATGAACAGTTATAAGTTTTGATACTTTGTTTCGTATTTGTATTGGATCTTGAGACATATTTATTGACTTATTTTGGTCTGTTTTAATACTTTTGCATCATTTCATCAGGTATATGTTTCCTTGTGTTTTGTACTTCCTGGACATGTCATCTTGCACTTGGTTTTGATTCCTTTTGTATCATCTTTGGATGTATTTAGTTTGATTTGTTTGACGTTACACAGTATGACTTTAGAGCTAGCTGTGTATAGCTAACTGTTAAAGCTATTATTATTATTTAGAAGATTTTTCTTCATCCTGCTCCTTTTTGGGCATGGGTGTGTACATGGTTGTTCACTTGATGATTATTGAATGTTTTGCTGATGAAATGTACAACCATGAGCGAAATAAATGAATGAATGAAATAAATGAAAAGTCGTCTTAAAACCCACCTGTTCCTCCAAGCATTTTAATCTGCAGTAGACTAGGGGTTGTTTTATGACCAACATGTTATTTTAATCTATTTATTTTATGACTGTATTTTTAGCTGCACTTTTATTTGTATTTTATTGTATTTGTATTTTCTTGACCCTATGTGAAGCACTTTGTGACCTCTTTTGTCTGCGAAAGGTGCCATATAAATAAACTTTACTTACTTAAAGTAGAAGCAATGACTTAAAATAATACATATGAATTTCAAGGCATTAAATGATCCGTCTCCAAAGTATACCAAGACTTAACTCTTTATGAGCCAGTGTGTTCACTTACATCAGCAAATAGTGCTTAATTCTGAAATGTTTACAAAGGCTGGATACACAAACTCTTCTTAAAACCTTCTCTATCAAGCTTTTATGATAGAAATGGGGCTTTGTTTTATAATATCTATGTTTTACTACTAAAAGCAAGTGAGATTATGGCTATTACAGAGGAATGAGGTAGAGCTCTGTTGATATTTTGCTTTACAATATGACTCATCAGATGCTTGACTGCCTGTGAAAGCACCTTAACATACACACAACTTGGTCTTCTTAGCAGCAGCAGCAGCCTTTTCTCACCTAAGTCAGAGCTGCTGCACGTACTCATCATCTTTATCTCATTAGCATTTTGCATCACCAACTTTTTACAACCATAATAACAAGGCTTTAATCATCCCACATTCATTTTCCCATGCTTTTTTTTGGTTTTTTAGCTGACAAGACTGGAATTTCTGGATGTTGTTCACATGCTTTTGCACATTTAGTTTAAGGCGTGTTGAGCTGTAATCATGTTCTGCATGCCGTTGATGTACTGAGCTGTCACGTGCATGCACATTCTCTTAATGAAACTTATAATTCTCCCCAGATACAAACAGTTTTAACCTTGCAGCTAGGGTTGTGCACAAATAACTGCTTAGTTGATTAGTGCTAAACATAGTTGACGTCTTCTTTTAAGAGATGGCTGCTTTTTATTCAAGGTGGGAGGAGAGTTATGTTTTAGTTTTACTGTACTTCATAGAGGCGTAACGCCAGGGATTAAAGCAAAAAAAAGTCATCTGACTGAACTTTTTTTCCAATTAGATATCTGATCAAGTATCCCACTACA
>JAQQZY010000017.1:11009454-11022067 GCA_030068375.1 Ostorhinchus rueppellii | reverse complement strand
ATGGATGGCTGGATGGATGGATGGATGGATGGATGGATGGATGGATGGATGGATGGATGGATGGATGGATGGATGGACGGATCTTTAAGACTGCGTTACAGTTTCAAAGGAACAGATGGCTGGACTGTGTTATATTTACAAACATATGAACTCTCCATCTGAGTACAGCAGTCATATACATTCAGTGAGCTAAACATGTACAACATTTGTGAGATAAAAGTATAAAGCTGCTATAGCAATTAAAATGTGTCCTTCAGCACAACAGCTGAGTAAAAGTACCAGTGCTACTGCCAGTCCACTTCCACCAAATCTGACAGTATTTAGATGGTAACACAACAGGATGTCTGTGTTAAACGCACTCATTGGCCTGTGGAGCGGTCCTGTCGGTGCCGTGTCTGCCCACACATGAGGTGAAGCCCTGCACTTTGTCCAACCAGAGGCCTCAAGTCGCTGATAACAACAGAAACAAATCAGTCTGGTAGCAGCTCCACAGTAATGACATAGTAGTTTCAGGGTCAAACAGATAACACCACACCCTACCTGTTTCATCTGTTTCCATCTACCAGCGTGTCTGAGTCAACAAACACATTACACGGAGCCTAAGAGGAGGGAGTCTGTGATTCAGCCGACTGAATCTTTTCACCGTTTTTTTTAAGAGGCAGGTGGAAAGCACCAAAAACATTCAGTGAACATGTTGAGTCAGAGGGACAATGTAAACGCTGCAAGTGATTCCAGGAATGGGTAGCTTTATCCTGGGGTAAAATACTTTCTGATTACCTCTGCGAAGTAGTCTTGGGTTGTTGTGACATTTTCAAGACAGAAATGGAAAAGCTGATTACTGTTTATTTTACATTAAGCGAACAAAGAAAATAATCAAACAGATCATTACAAATACAATTTGGCATGAGGTCAAATGACAAAAGAATAAAATTAAAATGTAGAAAATCCCTTTCATTGTGCTCTACTATTATGTATGATCGTTTTAGTTTAATATTACTGTTGTAGCTAATCTGAACTGCATTATATAGAGTTGCTAATGTGAAGCAATGTGTCATATTACAGGAAACAGTCGCATTTGTGTAGTGTTGTGTTAAGTGTATATTAACTCTTTAAAACCTCACGCGTCAATGCTGACGCACCCTGAGCATATGCAGTTTACATGGCTGTCACTCTTTCACGGTTTGTTCAACTGGAAAAATTCCAACAGTTTCTGAAACCTGAGAAGTCGCACTTTATAGGCTATTATTTTATTTTATTAGGTCATTATGGTGATTTCACTCACACCTGTACCAGAAGCAGGAGAAGAAGCTGTTGTAGCAGGATTATAACATGCAGCAAATCGTAAAGAACTGCTAGATTTTGAAAGTTCTTTGGAAAAAATGGGCAAAAGGATTCACTTGCAGTATATTTTCTAACATTTTAATAGCCAAAATTTAAAAAAAAATTAAAAAACAGAAGTCCAGATAGATCATTTTAGGCATAGGCTTTAAAACACAGGTGTCAAACATGCGGCCTGGGGGCCAAATCCGGCCCTCCAAAGGGTCCAATCTGGCCTCTGGGATGAATTTGTGAAATACAAAAATTACACTGAAGATATGAACAATCACTGGTGTTAAAAATCATCTTAATTCAGGTTCCACATACAGACCAGTATGATCTAAAGTGGGTCAGAACCAGTAGAATACTATTATAATAACTTATAAATAATGACAACAAATCTTAGTTTTACTGTAAAAAGTAAAATTATATTAAATTTTTATTTTAACAAGCTATCTTTTTTTTTTTTTACAAAAAATGTGATCAACCTGAAATGTCTTAAGAGGAGTATATGCAATTTTGCCAATATCCTGCCTATTTACTAAATGTTTTGTGTTTTTGTAATAGTTTTAATGCACATGTGTAAATGATAAACTGATAAACTGAGGCAGAATATTGTTAAAATTGCACTTGTTATTCTTAATGCGTTTCATTTTATTCAGATTTTTTTTAGGAAGCTTTGTAAATATAAACATGATCATTATATAATTTTACTTTTTTCACTGTTACTATTTTCCATATCCAGCCCACTTCAGGTCACATTAGGGGGAATATGGCCCCTGAACCAAAATGAGTTTGACACCCCTGCTTTAAAGGGTTAAAACATTAAGGATGTTTTCCCTTTATATTTTTACCAGTTAAGTTGATTTAATGGATTGTTCTTTTTCATTTGGTAGGATTAATACAGTAATTTCAATACTTATTTAGCTGCAAATTTGGATTAAAATGTTATTTAGCATCAAAAACTGACAAAGTTCATTGACAGATTTCACATTATATATGAATGACAGGTTAACAAACACGTGAAGTGGCTCATTTGTATTTAAAGGGTCAGCGCTCAAAACCACCTTTCTGGTGTCATTACTCAGAAACAGGGTTGAAGATGTGCTTGTGGAGTCGAATTAATGAAGAATTCAGACCCAAGCAGAGCAGGGAAATGTTTTAAAATGTATAATTCCGTAAAAAAAAAAAAAAAAATTAAATATCACTCCTTTGAAAGATACAGACTTAAAGCAGCTCTACTTGTTATAAGCGCACTATTTTCTGATTAAGGCCACGTTCCTGAATGCATCATCAGAACACTTAAAATGCAAGAATAGATTCCACATACTGATTGAAGTCATAGGCCCTAATAATTACAGTCTTTTCAATCACTTCATGCGACTGTCCTCATTTTAAATACCCTCCTGTCGGTTTATTTTAGCAAACATGCCAGCACTCGACTGTAGGGAGAAGTCGTCGGTTGTGACAGTGAAGAGCCTTCTGTCGGCGTGGCTCCTTGCTCTCATCAGCACATGCAAATCCAGCCGGATGCAGGCACTTGTTGCTGACCTCCCAGCCTCTCACCATCAACACTTTCCTCCACATGAGCTTTGGAGGAGCACTGCACATTTCCATTACACTCCAGCCGGCGGAGAGCAGGATATAAGGGATTTTAAGCTCTGCGGCTTCTGTTCAGTCATGTGGAATATCACAGAGGGATTTGTTGGTCCATGATCATCTCATCGCGTCACCGTGCCTACTCTCTGATTGAGTGCGAGTAAGGTTTCAGGTTTCTGCCGTTTTACAACCACTTGCGACTTCCACATCCGTGACGTTTCTTAGAACAACACGCTCACGATCAAGCGCCTCAGTCGAACTCAAGTCAATACTGTGACCTCTCTGGTGCCAAGGGTGTTTTCTGTGAGCTTAATTTATGTCCACAAGGTGCAAGCGAATGTAAACAACATCCAGACAGCACAGGTTGGCCGATGAATTAAAGATAAGCATCGTCTCATCTCTCTGCATGCATCAGACCCCATCAATATTACATCTGAGCAAGATTTTAATGGAAATAATCCTCCTAAAAAGCAACACAACTGTATTTTTAGATAAATGAAAATAACTGGGTGGAGTCACGTTTGTGTTCTTGGAAACCTCACTTGTTTCACAGGTATAAGTCGGCGCCAAAGAAAATGTTTGCTCTCACAGGGAAGGACTTGTATACTGGAGGTGCATAAAGTACACAACTGACTCACAGCGAGCACAGAGAGGAGAGGAAAAAAAAAAGTGAAGACACAAGTAAGTCTTGTGTTTGCAGAGTCGAGGAAGCCGTTCTCACACATGCCTTGTGTTCGCAACAAAACCCCGGAGACATGATAACACTTAACTGAGGGTGTATGATTTCTCCTGAGTATATTTCAGTCTAGATGAAGACAAAGTGAAAGCTGATATAAAATCAAAAAAGGAGCAACACAAGAAGAAAGGAGCAAAAAAGAAAAGAAAAAAGAAAAGAAAGAGCAACACAAATACCAGACGGAAGTGAGAAACTCCATCGGTTCAATTCACAAAGACCAAAGATCAAAATAAACACATGACAGGAACTAGTAATGGGCGATACCACACTTCAAATTTAATACGATACCAATTACTTTTTGCATAAAATATTCAATACCAATTACCGATACCGATTACTGGTAATTTCTTATTTGTTGAATTTTTTTCTCAATCATATTATTAGCTCTAAAAACAAATACCATCCAATACTGGCCTGGTAACAACTTTAACCCTCTCAGGGCTAAATTAAGTTGTAGTAACAAGAAAAATCAGATATTTGGGGAAAATTATCAAATGGGGTAGTAATATACAATTCTGACTTTTATTTGAGAGAGACCTTCAAATGCGATGAGTTCTGGGATGTTGCAGATTTGCAACTTTGGCCCGGTGTGGTAAATTAACCCTGAAGACTGAATATGATATGAACGCTAACTTTATTTGTATAGCGTTTTTCAAAACAATGCTACAAAAATCCTGACTGAGATTGAGATTGTCATTTTTTCATGTGGTAGTCCAAGAAATAATTTTTGTCCTTTGTAAAGCACGAAAGTACTTTGCACTTCAGGAAGGCCATTTGCGTGTAGCCATTCTTGCACAGTCTGCATGTGAGCTAGTGGGAAACTGTTTGTTGCTAATCCACAACTAAGTCCTGCAGTGGTGCTTCTGAGTAAAAAAAGGCTCATAAAATATGGATGTGGAGTGATTAGATAATTAGAATTTAGCTGTTGCAAATCTGCAACGCCTGCCTTGAGAGGGTTAATGTGCACGGTTCAAAATACAAAAGTTAAAGGTGGGGTCTGAGACATTTTCCTGGAGTATTTTTTACTATATTGCTAAAAAAAAAAAAAAAAAAAAAAAAAAAAAAGTCTCCTTCACATCCTGATTGCAAACAAATATTTAAATGCTCTAACAGAAAAATTAAAAGTTTTAGTCACCTGTGGGACCAATAGGCCTGATAAAACAACATCCAATCATTTTGAGCGCCCACTTGAAATGATTGAACGCTGATATGTCTATCAAAATCTACTGCCATTTGTCCCCGCCCCCTGCAATGTGCATTCTGGAGTCTGGAGGCGTGTCTGAAGAAAGGGGTTGGGACTTTTGAATTGTGTCTTCACAATTTGTAGCCTGCTCGAGCCATTTTTCTAACATCTCAGACCCCACCTTTAAACAAATACATACATAATTTGTAATTGGCTGAAGTTTCATCAGCTGGCGAAAAATACATCCACACAACGTTCCTTTTTGTTGGCCATTTCTCTGTTTTTTCAAATTCACCTGTTCATGCCGTGCTGCGTTGTTGCTAACAGGGTAAACACACACATCTCACAGCTCTTCTGGTCATGTGACTGATGGAGCAGTTCAATATGCTGCGGGCTGGGGGGTGTTTCGGCACAAAGAACTGGAGTAAGTCACCTAAAAATATTTAGAATTGACACATGCACTTTTATTTTACAGTAATCGATACTTTAATAGAGTAGTCGATACCAAAATTGGTGATGTACGGGTATCGATACTCCCATCACTAGCAGAACAGGAACAGATAAATCCAACTGTTAGAAATGGGAGAATCATTTTAGAATCATTTATTTTACTTGTTTTACTAGAAAAAATGTTCAATATTATTCGGGCTTCAATTAATTTGCTGTCAACTCATGAATTCACCAGAGCACAAACCTCAGCCAAGGCCCCACAGTTCCATGTTTCATTCAAATGACTTCTTGCAATGTTAGAAAAAGTGAAAGAAAAAAAAATATCCATACTCTCCCACCCTTTTTATGGATCTGCTCCGAAATGTAATGGATTTGTCCTTGGCCCGTGGCCTGGCCTTCCATCTAGTTTCATTACAGCAAGTGCAGTACTATTTTCCTTTCCAACAGACACAGGTGGAACCATAAATGTCTTGACAGGGACAATTACTCAGTAGATTATCTGGATGAAGTAAGGAATATTTAGATAAATTAAATGTTATTTAATGACCAAAAGGTGGATTTCTGATTCCCCACCAAACTGATGCTGTTTTTTTTTCTAACAGCAAAGCCAAAACCAAAAGAATAGTCAATTTCTGTGCAACATTTCAAGTAAATAGAAGATACATGGAAATACTTTAAAAAATCATTTCAGATTCATTGTTTTAAATGAACTCATTTATAAATCTCCATTTATTATTGGTTTAGTTTTTTGTTTTTTTGTTTTTTTGGATTCACATTTTTACAGCTTGTTTGGTTGTGGTAATTTTGATCAAATTCTAATAATCATGGTATTTATGGCAGAGCAGCACTTTGGTGTAGTGATTAGCACTGGGGCATCACAAGAAGAGGATGTGGGGTTCATTTCCAACAGTGGCTGGCATGGGTCTTTTTTGTGTGGAGTTTGTATGTTCTCCTCAGGTACTCTGGTTCTTCCACCCTCCAACAGACGTGCACCTTAATACAGGTTAACTGGACCCATAAGTGAATGGTTGTTCTTCTGCATACGTCAGCTCTGTGATGAAGTGGAGACACCTCATTTGTCAACCTTCACCTGCATGAGGACTAAGCATTTCAGAAAATGAATGAATGGATATTATTAACTGTGGTGTAATTACAGCTGCTTTCTCCTCATCAAACATAACATTATCCAACATGTCTGGTGAGATAATTTTTCAGCGATTTAACAAAAGAACGGCCATTTGCCTGCTGATCCTAGATGTGATCCAACTGAAATAACTTGCATGTATACTCAGATGTATGCAATAATGCTTGTATTTATACCCAGATTCTTAATTTACCCTGTTGTTTATGCTCATCTTTACATTTTAGCAATTTAATTCCTTTTTATGAAGTATTTTGTATAATATGGTGGTATAAAAATCCATTCAAAGTGAATTCAATTAGTTAATAGTATGATTTCACTCCTAATAAACTGCAGTGGATTACAAGGAACATAATCTGACATGGCAGTGGGTAAAATGCTAAAAAAAAAAAAAAAAAAAAAAAAAGGACATGCTTTCTATTGTTTATAAAGCTCTAAACAGGCCTAGTGTGAATAGGTCTCCATAAAATGTCACACTTCTGTGCTAATATAAAATGTCTTTTGTTTTCTGCATGCAGCATGAGGATGGGCTTCTTGCCACTTCTTGAATATCTAAAGATAAACAGAACCGAGAAGGAAATGTCAGACAAACATTGATTTTTCCTGATTCAACAGCAGAGCATCTGAATGTTTCTGGAGAGTATTCAGATGTCGTGATTGCTTACCAATGCACTGGCAGAGCTGAGCTCATGCCAGCGAAACGAGAGATGCGCCAACATAGCGTTGACAGAAGGCTGCATAAAGCCAGTAACGGAGTAACTGGAGTCATCCTTTGAAAAGGCCCTGTCATCTAACTCACCCACCTCAGCTGTTGTTGCAGACTCTACAACAGGCCAGGATAACAGAAATTAGAGAAGAAAAAAAAAAACCAAACAGCCTAAACATGCTGTGATGCCCTGCTACACCTCCTACGTCTGGACCTGTTTCTGTTGACCAAAACTAAATGAATTCCTTCGCCTACTGCAGGGGAAAAAATAATTCAATATTCTCTCACAGTGTTGGCTTTAGCAGCACTCCACTGCAGGTTTCTTCAGCCCAACAGTGTCTCTGAGGCGAAGGAGAGGAGAAAAGGGGGCTGGTAGCAAGCGATGTGCAGCTTGAAGAGTGGAGAGCTGGGTGAAACCTCAGGGGATTCTTGTGTTTTCTACAGACTCCACTTTATAGATCCTTCTCAGCCCTCATCTGTGCACCACCATCAGTTTCAGGAGCTTTTACAGAGGTGGGTCTGCTGAATATTATAATCTCAGCAGGATCTAAATGGCACTGGAGACTGTTCAAGTGGTTATGGATTCTTTCAGGGACTCCACATCTCATTCGCTGCTGTGCTCGGAGCCAAACAGAGAGCATGCATTTCGAAACAGGAATCTATTTTAATGAGTGTAGACTATTGAGAAATGTAAACAGCTATTCCCAACAGCCTTTAGTGATAAACAAGGCTGAGACTGTGCACCAGCTCCCCTTAATATCCCTGTAGCTTCATACTGTGTATGCAAATCAATAAAACAACACATGGCCCTACAGAGGAGAACTACATCAGGTACTGTATGGAAAGGCTACTATATCATGAAGTCGGCAGGGGATTCATTTTGGACCATGGATAAAACAGAACATTTCCATGATTATTACATTATTTAAAGTCAAGTTGATGAAATACAAGTCATGACAGATTCAGTGTGCAAGATTTAGAGGGAAATTCAACTTTTTATGAGTGCACAAACACACAAATAAAAGGAATTTGTGCTTTTATTACTTTAGAATCATCTAGATATAAGGTGGGAAAAACAGCCCATACATTTGTGATATACTGCATTAAGAATCACTGTTTAGCCATTGAACTTAAGTATTCCTTTCTCCAAACCCACATATTTCCTTCTGCACGTGCTCTGTTCCATCAAGGTCAACACTGGATGTTTCATCAAGATAATGAAACACATCCGGGGTCATGTTGAAGAATTTAGTTTTGTTTTTGTTATAAACAGGAAAAATCATTTGCATTTGTCTGTCTGTCTGTCTGATTCAGCCACACCTTTTGAAACACAAAAAAAAGGGTTTTCCGCAAATATTTCATTATAATAGTTGAGATTGTGTTAAATTTTAATGGTGTCTGAAAACTTTTTTCCCACTACTGTATCGTATATTTATAGAAGCTCAAGACAGATTCCTGTGTGTTTATGGCACTGTGTTTGATGAAGAGGATATGGACTCCAGTCCAGTCGAACAAACAGACAAAACTAACCACAACTCTATAAAGGGATCTGCAACTTTATCACTAAATGCACTGCCTGCTAATAAATAAATAAATAAATAAGTCACACATGCCATATTTGACTGCACCACCTTTGGTTTTGATTACAGGAAACATTCACTGTCACAACTTTTTTTTGCCTCATAATGCTTCTGTAGTGTCACAATAAGGTTCATAGTATTTTTTCATCCATAGTTGCATTAATTTGTGATCATTGATGATGTAGAATCAGTCCAGTGCATCAAGTCTTCATCACATCCTGAATTAGAGTCTAGACTTTCTGTTGGCTCATCCATGTGTGGAAATGATGTTTCATTGTCCCTGAACCATTCTGTCACACACCTGATGATCCTTGTAGCACCCTATAATGGAATAATTTCCTGAAAATGTAATAAAATTTGCACTTAACTCGATCAAAAATGTAATAAAACCCAATAACGTAATAACTTCACCAATAATGTAATAAAATATCCTAACTAATATTGTAATAATATTTTATCAGTAATGTAATACCTTATTAAATTATTGGGGATTTTTTACATTTTCAGGTGTTTTTTTTTTTTTTTCAAAACTGATAATGTAAACCTTGACAAATAATGTAATATATATATGTTCATTTTCAGTCCACAGTTCTACATTTTGTGTTTTGAGACTCTGCTAAATACACTGGATTTGAAACAACAGAATGACTACTGGGTTAAAGTGCAGATATTACAATATCAATCAAGATATTTTATTACATTATTGGTGAAGTTATTACATTATTGGGTTTTATTACATTTTTGATCGAGTTAAGTGCAAATTTTATTACATTTTCAGGTGTTATTACATTTCCAGTAAATTAATACATTATAGGGTTATACAATTCTGATTAATCCTCGTATTGTCCACATGTAGACATGAGGGGACACTCACTGCAGTTAGAGTTAAATAACCTGTTCCAGCTCAAACATTATTAACCACTGCAGTATTTACCCATAGAAGGATCTGAACTATTTGCTGAGTTAAATCCAGTGAATGTCTCCTGTAATCAAAACCAAACATGCAGTCAAATATTGCATGTGTGACTTTTTTTTTTTTTTGGGCTGGGCGGTGTATTTCACAATGTATAGATGTTAAAAAGATGATACTAACAAATCAATCTCTCTGATGCAGATGCTCCTGAAGCGTCACTCACTTGAAAAATGTGTTCTGAAATGCTGGCACTGAAACCGAGCTCAGTCTCATTTCTCAAACGTGTCAGGTTCTGACTCTGAACTGAGACCCAAAAGCAGAGTTCAACACAATGAATAGGGTTTAAGGAGCGACAGTTTATTTTAAGTTCACAAGAAATAAACAATAAATGTACATTCTTGTGGGGAGATCCAGAGACGAGGTCAGAGGATGAGACAGCAACGGTACACAATGGGGAAGCACAGAATTCATGTTCAGAAAAAGGGTCCAGGAGGTCTGTCAAGTGAGCAAGGGTATCCGGTAGGGAGAGAGCAGGTTCGGTAGTCCAAAAACAGGCAACAGGTCACAGGGGCTTAGGCAAGGCTCGGAGGTCAAAAGGCAAAACAGATCAAGGCACAGGAAGACAAAAGACAAGACAACGCTGGTAGGCAATCACACTAGGGTAAATTACAAACTGGCGACAAGACAAGAGAAACAGAACTTTTATACACAAGGAGGGAGGGGAAACAATTACTCACAGGTGAGGGAAATGAGGAACAGGTGTGAGTAATCTCAGGAGCAGGAAACACAGGAAAACAGGAAGTAAAGACGCAGACATGACACAGGAGGAGAACTTCAAATAAAACAGGAAGTGACAGGACAAAACATAAAACAGAGT
The DNA here is from genome assembly GCA_030068375.1 of Ostorhinchus rueppellii. NCBI lineage: Eukaryota > Metazoa > Chordata > Actinopteri > Kurtiformes > Apogonidae > Ostorhinchus > Ostorhinchus rueppellii. Next base: position 11,011,565 of record JAQQZY010000017.1, on the reverse strand, counting down.
AAGACACAGACATGACAAAACGTCGCTTGAAAAAATGGCTCCTCCCCCACTATGGTTCCTTAGAGTTGTTCTATGGGACCAAATGTCTCTAACTTCTATAAAAGAACATCCACAGTTGCATAATTTCCATTTTATATATTGCATAAACCTTTAAGAAAAATATAATTTGTGGGTCGGATTCATTCTCTACAGTGAAACATCAGATTTCTCAAATGTTGGAAGTTATTTCTCATGTACTAGTATTGTGGTGACTGATTTATGATGCAGCAACACTAAGAAAAAGGGTTATTTTACAACTATTTTTTTAAATGTATATTGCTCATGCCTGACGAGGTCGACCAGTAAACAAAATATTTCACTGGAACTATCTGTCATTGTTTTCTGACCCTGATAGCTCCAAAACCACTGAAAACATGAGGCTGGAATTTCATTTGCGTTTACTTGGACTAATAACGTTATTTTCTAAATGTATGAAGCAAATCATTGCGGGTCAGTCAGTAATTTTCTGAATCTGGTGATATGAAGTGGAATTAACCGCAATTGATTTTTTTTTTTTTAATTTGTTTTTCTGTCCCATTTATGCAAGTCCATTACTGATTATCATACCCTTCCCACAAGAACCACTGATGGAAATGCACTCTAGTTTTTATCGTGTTATAATGTTTATGTGTGGGGTTAGGATAAAAATGGCATTGATTCAATTTATCCCCCTCATAAAAAAAACAAAAAAAAACAAAAAAAACCCCAAAAAACTGCTTAATGGTCGTACTCCACAATTTAGTCACATTTTCTGCAATTATTTTCTCCCTATAAAACTCCCAATAAAATAGATTTTCATTAATTACTGTTTCTCAGGCTCTTCTTTCTTCAATTATGTGCAATGATATTTGAGTCCTTAAAATCTGAAGAAGTCATTGCAATACAACCAGAATCTGCTAAACACATTTATTTGTATTATTCTCTTACTCTCCACACATCACAGGTATTTGAGATATTTCAGCTAAATTTACTGGGAAATGCTGCTTGTTCACTACATATGATCAGTCCACATCAGGATGTTCGTTTACACGTGCATATTTAATCCTCTGGGCATAATAACACTTCACATGTGCAAAAACAGCATTCCACTGTAATTCCAGTAGCAGCAGTGAAGGTCAGTCAAAATGTGGAGGACTGAGTTTCATAAGGCTCCAACTGCAGCTGTCAGTAGGTAAATAAAGCCCTCATTACAATCAATTACATAACAATGGCACAAAATGTTGTATCCATGGAGACCTTTTGCTTTCAGCTTGCTGTGGAGATTGCTCTACATGATGTAAGTGAACCATCAGCGCGGCTGTGAAGATCTCTCCTCTTATCACTAATGGAGACGCAGAGAGCTGCAGGAGGATTTCCCTGGACACGACAGCACAGTGGAATCACTGTCTCCGATCTCCACTGGAAATCATTTCCCATTCTCAAACTCTTTTTCCCTTCCACACAAAGGGGGGAACCTTGGAGAGAATAATGCCCAGATTCGCTGCCAGTTTTCCAATAAGAGAAGAGGTCGGTTTTTGTGTTCCGACGTGTTACAGCAGCTTCATGATGACGGCATCTTTACTCACCAGAGTGGAGGTTTTATTGCTTTAGAGTTGAAGTGACAGACAGATAAGAGCTGCTGATTTATGACTTGAGTTAACGCAACCCTGAGGGGTTTCTTGTATAAACACTTATGTTTACAGGCTTTAATCATATTGCATTGTGCTGAATGCATTTGTCTCTACAAGATGCAGATCTCGAAACATGCGTCCAGGTTGACAAGGACACAGTTTTAAGTTCAGTGCGTTTCAAAATGTTTAACTCAGACTGTGTTTCTATTCACCTCATCATCACTTATTGGGGTGCAGTGCTAAAAATGGAGACTGATCTCGTGAAACAGCGTCGTATGTCACCACTTATCTAATTTTACCCCTCATTTTGCATTGTCATTTTTATGTGTTGCACTTTTTTTGTTTAATCTAATTGTTTATTTCTTTGTATATTGGTGCTTACAAAATTATTATCATCATCATTATTATTATTATTATTATTATTATTATTATTATTATTATTATTATTATTATTATTATTAT
>JAQQZY010000017.1:10988200-11002437 GCA_030068375.1 Ostorhinchus rueppellii | reverse complement strand
AAAGTACGACTGTTGGATGGGAGTCACAATAAGCTTGGCGGAGGTCTGCGCTCTCCGAGTGCTTTTCTAGTTATTTATAAGTTATGATAGTGTTTTCCTGGTCTGACCCACTTATCCTTGATTGTTCATATTTTCAGTGTAATTTTTGCATTTCATAAATTCATCCCAGGGGCCAGATTGGACCCTTTAGCGGGCCGATTTTGGGTCCCGGGCCGCATGTTTCACACCTGTGCTCTAAACTATCACTATCTGTGGAGAAATGTCTTTTATTTTCTATACCTGACCTCTACAGGGGTCAGTAGGTGGTGTTTTGGTCCTCAGATTCAGATTCAGACAACTTTATTTATCCCCGAGGGGCAATTCAGTTCCAGTTCCAGCTGACCAAGATTACAGTTAAACAACAGGAGGGTACAGATAACACATAAGAACACAGAAATAACATGGGCTCTACCTTGAACATCACCTGCTCCAGAGTAGATTACATGTGCGACGTAAGCTACTACACTGACTAAATCTCAGCACTCACTGGAAACCCAGGGTTGAACCACAAGTAACCTCACTAACCCCTTTAATCCTGCTCCATGATTCAAGCCCCTAGTGTTTGAGTGAAGAGTAAACCTCTGCTGCCTTATCATCAGACTCGCAGCGGCATGAGTCAACTCCCTCTCACCCTCCTCTGGTTTGGAAAGACGCTGCTTACCTGCCGCCCTTCGCCTCCAACAAACCTCTGATAAGACCTTTGATACACCGCTTCTCTGCCTGCAGTCGCTTTTACCCTCAGGTTTTCTGCACTGGTTAAATACTACGTTTCACCACATGTTCAGACTAAGAATATACACTTTACAGATGATGATGAAACACTGCATCAATGTAGGCTGAAGCTATAAAATCTGTAGTGTATGCATAAATGTCAAGGCAAGAGATGGCGTGTTTTATCACTGATGTAAAGTACATTTGACAACAATACAGAAAAAGGCAGAAGAACAGACTAGGATTGTGATTGTGTTCTTCTCACTATTCCATCATCATCATCATCATCATCATCATCATCATCATCATCATCATAAGCCACATTATAACCTTTTATTGATCTAGTTTCAGTAAATATCTTTTTTTTTTGCATCTTTTATTAGTTTTACAGAGGTTACATGTAGTATTGATATTCCAAACTCTCACCAGCCTACCAGAGCACAGATAAAACTTCCAAAACCACCAATGAATCAAAGTATAAAGCTCATCATTTACACACATCTGTATTATGCTTTCATTACGTTTTCTCCTTCAAACAGGTAGTATTACTTGGAAATGAAGATACTACATGAATGATCTTTTCTTTCATTTTTATTGCAAAACATCATTTCTATTAAAATAAGATGCCAGGTTCTCCTCCGTGTAATGCATGTGATCTTTGTGTATCATACAGCGGTGTAGGCAGCTTTCCCCAGACATTACTGAGTGGCCTGCAGGCTAATTCCTTGTGACCTTGTGCTCTCTAACCTCTGCTGAGCAGCCGAGCATGCAGAGTAAACATGAAGGAGGATAAACATCTTAGCGGAGGGCCAGCTGATGGGATTTCTGAGCAGTGGCCTCTCTGTGGGGAGGCTGAGTGTACTGTCTTATGCTGTTGAGTCCCAAAAGGGAGCTGTCAGCTGACACCCAGCAGTGTTGACACTGGACACAGTGACACCTCACCCACTGTGAAAGGATTACATTTGTGCAATGACCAAGTCTACAGTTACAATGTTATGTGTTGTTTAATTTTTCAGTTTGCAGACAGCAAATCTAATATCTGTAAACACAGAAATTGGTGAAAAATTGCTTGCTTTTTTCCTGATTTTATGCTGAAAGTGAATTAAAGTTGCAAGATTACACTCTAAATACCAAAAAGTTGTAAGACCTGTTATTACTGCTGACATGATAAATACATCAGTAGTTTGACATGGAATAAATTGCCAATTCCGATAAGGAATTGTCATTTTCCAATCAAAAAATGCATGCTATTCTCAGACTGCAACTTGATCCACCAAAGAGTTTGTACTTTTCTGTCTTATTCCTCTGAAGAAAATACATTTTATGAATTGTTTTGGAAAGATGGACTAAAGAAACCTTCAATGGCCCTTTTTTGTTTTAGAATTTACTTGTTCAGCAACTGGGTGAATATATAATATTGGCCATAAAGTTGGAATTCTTTTTGTTTTCAGACACGCTCTTCTTATTCCTATATACATACAGCCATCAGTCATCACCTTTGACCAGGTGCTATGGTTACATACTGATTCCCAGTTACACTTTACATATAAAAAATTAAATCACACTGTAACATTCATGTCATGAAAACAGGTAAATATGTTTTACTCCGACATTATGGGCAACAATGTAGATAGAAAGGAATAAATCACTTAAGAGATCACTTAACAGATTAATCATTATTTACCAGCTTCAGTTTTGTGTTCGAGGGGGAACAAAAATTTACTTTCATCAATAACTTCCTGATCCGTTGAAGGGATGTTTGCACATTTCAACCTGTTTCTTTATTGATGAGGAAATATGAGGGGCCAGTGTGTGTCTGTTCACTTTTGATTCAGTTATGTTTAAGCAGTAAACAGTACTCCACAAGCCTCAATACCTGAGCGCCGATTCCCTTCTGTGCAAAAATATTTCCCTTTCAGCTGTCACAACATGACAATAAAAAAACACTCCTGCCTTAAATCAGTTTGTGCTCTGTAATTGTGCTGGTGGCAGAACAGAGAGCCCACCTCTCAGCACAAAACAAGAGGAAAGCAAACACTCAGGTCCAGACAAAGCTGCTTTCAATGTGCTCAGGAATTACTGAAAAACCTATTGTGCTCAATGTAAATTACACAGTAATGCAATGTAATGATCAGCTGAGGAGGTCAGGCCCTGCATACCATGGCTACAACCATAAAACCAGCTTGCATAATAGGCAGAACAGCACAAATGAGGACAAACTGAACCATATAAATAATACTATCTGTGGCTGCACTGTTAACACAACACTACAGGTTACAAAGGCCTGCACAATCACTCACGAGATATCGATGTTACTACCAACAAAGCCCCCAGTATCTATGGGTCGGCTTCTTGCAATGATTTATGGGGTCGTTATTGTTGTTTTCTTTATTAAATGCATCCAGGGTGCATCTCCATACGACCATCTATCCATTTGTCACAGTTTTTCAGGGACACTTTTACAGAATGTCGTCAAATTTAATGTTAGTGTTGATTCAAGGATGAACCAATTAGATTGTGGTGGTCAAAGGTCAAAGGTCAGGGCCATTGTGACCTCACAAAACAGATTTTTATCCTTATTTTTGACATGTGATTAAGTTGCGTTTATACTTTTGGGTCATGACTTATAACATGGGTGGGCGATTCATTTTCTTATGGGGCCACATGAGAAACTCTGACAGTAAGGGCCAGGCCTATACATTTGCAGCTCTGCTCAATATATCAGTCTACAAAAACAATACATGAAACAATACAATCATACAATGAAAATGTGGAGGACAGAATACAAGTCTTTCATGAATATTCACAAAACCAACTATTTAATGAATATTCACAAAAACATTTTCAAAAATCTGCAAAACCGGCTCCATCTTAACTTTACATCAAACACAGTGAATGCATCCAGCTTTGTTTGTTTGCATTCTCCGTTCTTGTTTTCTCCTTTACTTCTGACTTCTTTGACAAAATACTCCATGTCTTGTTAAAAACTCTGCAATCTGAATCAATCTTTCTTTTTTTGGGATTAGGTGACATCTTCATGAGCTGAAACTAACCAACAAACCAATCAGTGCATAAAGTACAGAAAATATGTGTGAAGAAACGTTAATTTAGCAAATCCTTCAAAATAAAAGCAGTTATTTTGTATTGTGTCTATTGTGATGATACATATTTGCACTGACTTTTAATTTGCTAGTGATATCATGTGGGCCAGTCGGCGTCAGCTATCGGGCTGCATGTGGCCTGCAGGTCATACAATGCCCAGGTCTGATTCATAATGCTCATTCTTAAACTTTCTTTTTTTTTTTTCATAAGAACAAAACTAATTTCATCACTTGGACTCAAGGAGGAAATTATTAGATTTTGCTGGCCAAAGGTCAGAACACATTTTTACCTCCGCCAAGGAGGTTATGTTTTACTGTGTGTTTGTTTGTTACCATTCAGCTTTGTTTGTTAGCAACGTAACTCAAAACGTTATGGACGGATTTTGATGAAATGTTCAGGGTATGTCCACTCTAGGACAAGGAAGAGATGATTACATTTTGGAGGAGTTTTGAATCACCATCTGGATCCAGGAACTTTTAAAAGGATTCTTTATCATTGTGAGATAGGGCATGGTGGCACAGAGTCGCATGAGGTCATTCACCGCCATCTAGTGGAGGAAAGTACTAACACTACCTTAAAAAAATACAAACACTACCTTAAAAAAATACTAACGCTACCTTAAAAAAAATACAAACACTAGCTTAAAAAAATACAAACACTAGCTTAAAAAAATACAAACACTACCTTAAAAAAAAATACGAACACTAGCTTAAAAAACGAAAAAAAAAATACAAACACTATGTTGGCGGAGGTCTGCGCTCTCTGAGTGCTCTTCTAGTTATTGTTTTATTCTTTTACATTTGATGAAAACAGCACATATGTTTTCAAGCCATGATTTATACTGCACATTTCCCTAGAGAATATTTTCGTGAAGCTAATATTAGCAATAATTTTTACCACCTACTCAGCCAACAACAAGCCAATCACAATATGAGACAACAATTTGTAGGAAAAGGGGTGAACCGAGAATCAATCAGTATTAAAACCAACCTGCACAACAGCTGACTATTCAAGCCATGTGCCCTTTGAGCTGTAAATAAAGATATTATTTCAATTTTCTCTGTTAAATGAGTATTAAATTCTACTTTATTTAAAGGCCTGTTAACAAGTCAGTAAATAGGATTGTCAAAACAAACTGTCTCTTACATAATTTTCTTCTCATCGTGTTGATAGTGGTCAAAATGATAGACACGTCATCTTGTTTCACATTGTCCCACAGTAAAATTAAAACAATAGAGCTATGATTGACATGTAAAAGGGGTGTGATTATTTTCATTGTTGAGTAATCTGCTTATTACTTACTAATACTCATCAACTATTTCCTCACTCAGTTAGGTGTATGTTGTATAAAATATTATAAAGTAAAAAAAAAAAAAAGCTGATCTGCGTCTCTCAAAGACCAAGATTATGTCCCCAAATGTTTTCAAATATATTCTATTTGCTGGCTGTGCTGTTATTTATTTTCCAGATATTCCGTCACCAGTAGTTCACAACTAAATCGTTCTATGTTGGAGCTCTATTTGAATGAAAAATGCATAATAACAGTAAATAATTACTCATTTGCTGCATCTTGAATAACATCGGTCATCCTGTTTGCATTGAGATTTTTTTCCTAAGTGTTTCCGTGCATCATGGTTTGATGATGTACAGTCTGGTGCATTTCAGTGCAGTCAACCATCTTTCCAAAATAACATCGATCCACAAACTGCAGCCTGGCTCCGAGCTCATTGTTTAGAGGTTTTGTTGCCTGGCCTTTGCTCCACTATGTGCTTGTTCAGGAAAGAGAACGCACCAATGTGTGTTCAAGCAGATACTGCATGTTTCTGGGAAAATGCCTCTTCCTACCTCCCATGTGAATTATGAGAAAATTCCACAGTAGTTCAGAGGAAGACAACAAACAACAAGAGAGCTAGAGAGAGAGAGAGCACTGAGCGAATGTTTGTACAACTAATAATGTGATGTTTGGATACGCAACAAGCCTGTCTTCTGCTTCCGTTACCTCTTATACTTTGACATATTTTGACATTTGTTTAACTGCCTTTTTTTGGTTAATTCCACACTAACTTAACCATAGTATTCCCTGTATTACTCAACTTCTCTCTGATTCACTCACTATTTCAATGCCATGTTTTGATGTATGACAGTTAATCATTGACAAATGAAGAAAAGCTGCTTCGTGTCATAGATATTCCTCTAAGAATAGGAATGTGTTTTTTTTACTTACATGATTTTATTTCGTGTTGAGTAAAATGTGACTTTATCAACTGGATTTCACAGAATAGAAGTCCACATTTACAGAAAACGGACTTAGTGAGAACTGTGCGAAAAGCAAACCTTTTATTGAATCAAAGATGTTTAATCTAAGTCTGAAACTAAGGATTATTTTTCATTATTATGTAATCTGGTGATTGTTGTCTCAATTAATTAACTGCTCGGTCCATAAAATGGCATGAAAGGATGCAAAACGTTGACAATTGCGTCGTGTGGTTTTGTAGTGGCGTTTCAGCCTCACTGCTTAAAAGGTCTAGCGTTGGATTCCCAGTCAGACCAGGACTTTTCTGTGTTGAATTTGGATGTTAATTCATCTCTTAGCATCCATTGACCAAGGTGCTGATCAAGATCTGGAGCTGGTCCCTGAGCGCTGGTCCCCCAACGCCAGCTCACTGCTCCTAGTGTGCTAATTGCTAATGCTAATGCTAGGCGCTGTGAGTGTTAGGATAGGTATCTTGCAGACATCACGTTTTCTCACAGGGATAATAAAGTGACTTAACCTTTAGCCGTTTCCCCAAAATGGTCCAAACTCTAAATATTATCAATTTATTATCATCAAGGAGTGAAGAAACTGGTAAATATTAAAAAAATTGTGATGCTTTAAGTCTGTCCAAAATGATCTCCCTTGTAAATTGGTGCCTTGATGGAACTACCTGAATAAATAAAAGTTAATAAATAAATCAATCAAATAATAATAATAATAATAATAATAATAATAATAACAACAATACCTCACATTTATGAAAATAGAATCAGAGAATGTTCTTCAAAGAAGTGACTGAAATAAATTACCAAATTAGTAGAATGATCAGTCATTGCAGCTCTACTCTTTACTATGGCAGAAAAATTTATTTTTTTGAGATTGTGGAGTATTTTTTTGTGCAAGTAAGTGATTTGACAGTGAGAAATGAAAAAGAGTTTGTTTGGTTGACATTTTGTTGACCACATGGAAGTATTAATCCATTTACTGTACTACAAGAGAACATCACAGCATGAACAGCAGCATTTAGTTGATGAGTAATTTTTTTTGACGCAGCATAAAATATTGTAAACATTGATTTTTTTTTTTCTTTTCTTTGAAACCAAGACCTTATTGCATTTTTATTGAGCAGATATATGATGAATGGGATATGAATCATACTCAACCTTGACTTCTGCGTACTTTTAAATGTTGTAAAGACACTGGTTAGTAAATACAATAGTTGCTATAGAAACCTCATTCAATGCATTTAGACTTAGTCAGAAAACACATTAGATCACAAGGTCAGACATTATAATGCACAAATGGTTCCTTTTAGGTACATTTTTGTTTTTTAGCCTCTCACTGAAATGAACAAGAAAACAGTGATCTCATCAGTCAAATCACAGTTGGATTTTAATTTAATTTTCTTTTGTATTGCTTGTGTTTTTCTTTAAAGGGCATCAGGGTGGAGTAAAGTATCTCAAAGTAACCATAGGCATCTTGTGGACGTAATAGTGGGTGTACAAATGCCAACAGCATATACAGTATTTCTCAGGGAAATGCAAACATTGGCTGCTGTTCCTGGCTCCAAAAACACAAGCCTGTACATTACAGCTGCTTTTTATTCGACCACAATCCCTTAAAGGTCTGCTTTCCGAACTTGCTTATTATGCAAGTGAATATTTCCAGAAGGATTACGAGCCAGCTAGCTACTACACAGTATGAATACGGCAGGGGAAAGTGCTTTCAGAGGGTTCGAGGATGTTTCTCCAGTGGAAAGTCCAGCCTCAGATACTCCGACACAATACAGGAGGTGCACAAAGGAAGGGGGGAAACTATGCGTGGGGGAAAATTTAACAATCCAATCACCCCCGCATTTGTGGAGCGAATGAAACAACCTCAATGAGTTCCAGCTTTTGCTGTGTGTAAAAGCTACAGTGTGGAAATAACGGTGGCATGAAAGCTGCAGCCTCAAGCCGTGACACGCTGAGCTCAGTGTTGTGTTTAGGAAGCTCACAGCAACCTGCAGGCAAACACTTACAACAGAGGTGATGCAGCGAAGCACTGACCTTTGACCTCTCCGACTATGTGCAAAAAGACGTGTGTATTCCAGCGCGGTGAAGGGGAAGTAACGCTCTTCAAGGGTGACTACTGATATTACAGTTTAATCGTTACAACAGAGTAAAGACTGAGGTAAATCAGATAAAAAGCATTTAGACGATTGATCCGAGTCTGTGTTATTACCTTGACAGAGCTTTCTAATCTCAAAGGTTTCCTCCTGCAGTGAAAAATTATTCACAGAAATGCAAAAGGGCTCTATTAGAAGTAAGAGTCGCACTGAAATAAAAGTGCAGCAAAATGCAGTCAATATACTTACATAGAAGAACCGGTTTGGGCCTCCTGACTGCTACGTTAAAGGAATAAGACACCCAAACATGAAATTAAGTCAGTCTCGGTCACCCCCAGAGTTAGAACAGTGAAAAAAAAAAAAGGTTAAAATCCGTCCAGGCATTGTCCTGATTTGGGAGCAGCACTTTTAGCCTTAGCTTAGCGCAGTTGCTGTAAACCAGTGGTGTCAGTTAGCATGTCCTCCAAAAAAAGTGACCGACACGTCTATATTTTTTTCTAAATATGGCAGCATCAGAATCCCCATAAGTGAAGATCCAGTATCCACGCCGGTGTATTTACGGAAGTTGGGGGTTTTCAAGTGCTACGTGAGAACTTTGCACCTATCTAGCGGTGCTTTGCCTGTGATGAGGCCGAATATAGTTCCAAGTAAATATCTGCCCAGGTAATAGCCACATTCGATTTTGCATTATGATTTGTGCTCGTTCTGACCACACAACTCCCAAAATAAATTTAGGAAAAAAATGTAGATGTCTCTGTCACTTTTTTTGGCGGACGTGCTAACTGACACCCTTGGTTTACAGCAACTGTGCTAAGCTAAAGCTAAAAGCGCTGCTCCTGAAGCAGGACAATGCCTGGAAGGATTTTAACTGTTTTGTTTTTTTTTTTTTTTCCAGTGTTCTAACTCTGGGGGTGACCGAGACTGACTTAATTTCATGTTTGGATGTTTAGTTCCTTTAACATACAACATAATGAAATTATTAACCCGTATAAACTCAAACAACCACTGGTGATCGGAATCATTTACCAGTATAAAATGTTTAATAACTTCTGAGCCATTAAACCTATCAATCCATGTAAATAATTGGTGTAAAATGTAGTTTTTCATCTTTTCGTGGTCATCAGATATGACCCATTTGGACGTTCAGAGGCTCCGTAGTGAATATGGAAACACTGTCATCTTCTACAACACTGATTCACCAGTAAAACCCATGGAGCTCGATCAGTGACAGTGGATGGACACACTGGGTTTATGTTCAGTTCAGGATCAATTTTGTTGAAAAGGCACATTTTCTTCATTATTCTCTATTTCTGATATTATGACTGCTGTATTATATGTCCCGTGTGTGTGTGTGTGTGTGTGTGTGTGTGTGTGTGTGTGTGTGTGTGTGTGTGGTGGTGGTGGGCTTTAATGGTGTATGATTAATGTAAATAATTAAAATTGTAATGCAATGTAATGTAGAGGAGACCCCAGGAAGAATAGCAACTGATATTTTGGTTGGTAATGAGGATTTTAATAAATGAAATTAAGTGACAAGGAACTTTAATCTGAGTTTTTATGAACATCTACATTATCTTGAATTAAATTTAGGAAAATACTTGATTTTTATTGAAGAAATGCAAAATACAATGGATAATATTACAATAAATGATGATAAATTGCTCAAGAAAGGTTAAAAAGAGAGAAAAATTCATTTGGGCACTGCCTGGAAAAGTAGCACTGGGTCTTTATGGGTTAATAATGACGCATCAGACTGAGAGCAGTATGTTTGCAGTACTGTAGCTGGAGGTGGACTAGTCCATCACATTACTAATGGGATAATAAAGAAGGAAGAATAAATGTGCTTTTTGTGTTTTCTCTCTAATCTTTGATTTTGGTTGCATATTGGATGATCTGAAATCGTGTGAGAAGTTCAGAGCAAAAACAGAATTTGATGGAACTGTTAATATGAAATGTGCGTCCTCTACACACTCTTTTCTGTGAGATGCCTGAAGCCTGGTTTAATTCAAAGAAGTGGGGAAAAGTTTCAGACACCCTTAAAATTTTACACATCTCAATTATCATGATGAAATACTTTTTTGTGTGTCTTTTAAACAGTGTGTCTGCATTACACAGACACAAACAAATCCAAATGATTTTCTTTTTTTTACTGTTTACAAGAAAAACTTCCAAAACTAAATTCTTGGTCATTGCAACATGTTGTGCTTTGGATGCGTTTCAAAGGATATTATCTTGCTGAAACATCCCGTTCTGACCTTGATGGAGCTGTGCACATGCAGGATATGTGGGTTTCAGAAATAGAACAATACTTGGCAGAGTTCAAAGACCTGAGAGCGATTCTTAATGCAATATATCCCAAATGCATGAGGTGTCTAAACACTTTCTTCCACCCCTTTCGATTTATACTGTTGTACTATATGTTTTGTTGTATTCTACAAAAACTCTGCATGGATAAAGTGTAACTGGGACTCAGAGTAATCATTGTAAAAGGTTAAAGGGGATTACTTATGTATATAAACAGGATTTTTTTTTTTAAAAGGAATGATTTTGAAAATGACATTATTGCATCTTTATGGGTAACAGTAGACCCCACTCACCCTGCCTGTGGACTGTTTTCCCCCCTACCCTCTGGCAGAAGGTACCACAGCCTGAAATACAAAACTGCTAGGTTCAGGAACAGTTTTTTCTTCCCACCACCATCTGTCTTTCAAGCAAAGGACTGTAAATAAATACCTATTTATTCTCTCGTTTTATATTTACTTATCCACTCACTGCACTACTTCACCAGTATGTTATGACTTATTTTATCTCAGGCGTCTTTTTTTGTTTTTTGTTTTGTTGTTGTTGTTTGTTTTCTAACTATATGTGTTTTATTGTTGAACCTGTATCATCATTTCATCTTGCAATGCATCTCTGATGCAATTTGCCTGAATGATAATAACGTGATCTGGTGCTGATATTCATCCTGTTGCTCAAATGGCCATTGCAAGTTTCTTCAGGCAAAAAGATCCAAAAATTCATTTTCTACAGAGTAATAAGACAGGGATGTATAATTTTATCCTCCAGTAACAGGATGCAAACTGAGAACAGCATGTCATTACTGATTGGAACACTTCTTGTCAGAATTGTCAATTTATTCCATATCCAAATCAGCAATAACAAAACTAAAGCACAATAAAGTTCCTTAAGTGGCCCCCTTTGGATAACTGCAGTTTAATATCGCAACTTTAAATGAAGACAGAAACTGGCAACACAATGATACAAGCAATTTGCATCTAAAAAGTACCTGAAGCTGTCAAATACTTGACGCCCCTGAGTGTAAAGTAAACACTGAAGCTCAAGTGGTTGTAAACAGTGTATGAGTGTTTGGGGGATGGACTCAGTGACTTCCCATCACTCTGGTCCGGTCTGACTCACCTGCATTGTAAAAGCGATCCAGCACCGTGGTCTCCCCAAAGTCAAGTTTTCCAAAGTTGACCGTCTCCAGTTTGCTCCCCACCGTATCACACGCGTCCCTCAGACACTGCAGGGCCAGGTTCTCCGCGTTGTTCTGCTGGTTGGCTTCGCTGTTCAGCACATAGGCCACCGCCACCGGCCTGCTTTTGCTGCACTTCCCGGTGGACAGTAACCCCGCACCGTCCATGGGGCATCCCCCTGGTGTGGGGCTGATCCCCCCGCTGCTGACCACCGAATCCTGCCAGAAAGTCCCGGCTGCGGGGATGCCTGGGGTTCCGCCACCTCCGCCGGATCCCCCTCCTCCCCCTCCTCCTCCACCGCTGCTGCTTGTGTTTTCCCCAGCTCCGAGGCTCTCTTTGCCGGGACAAACCCCAAAGCAAGGCACCGGCAAAGATATCCCGTCCTGCTCTTGATTCATCTTGTTTCAAGTGTCTCTCAGTGCGTTAAAGTGTGGGTTGCGCAGAGCGGCGTCTCCACCAGTGCTCCATGGAGCGCCAGCGTTACGCACGGCGGTCACCCATGGAGCATCCGCACGGGCACGAGCTGCAACCTTGCTCCGTTTCCACACAGGTAAACACTCTGTTAAAGGCAGGGGTGCAGCTCCACATCGTGCTGCATGTTTCCTATCGAGTGCAAGCGTAAAAAAACCCACCAAAATACGCAAAAAGACGCAGCTGTCCGATCTGAGTCACGACACTGTTTCGAGGAAAAGCAACCAAATCCGCGCATTCCTTTTCAGCTCTTCCAACAAATCCACATAGTTCCCAAAGTTGTGCAAGAACAGATCGCCGGTGTCGGAGTCGAGCAGCAACGCCCACAGGAATCCGAAATGTCAGAGAGAAGTTAAACCCCCACGTCACGTCGGGAAACAGCGTGTCATCTGTGTAAAGAGAAAGTAGAATCCACGCACACCCAGGCTGCTTTCATGTGCAGTCAGACCCTGCCCAGTTTCCACTGTTATCTTCCACTCCAGACTTCCACACTCACGCACTGGGCGGAGAGACGACAACAGTGGGAGCATAGTGTAAGTGGGTGGAGACACTATGACCATATGTGGAGTTGTGGACCTCTGAAAAGGAGCAGTACCACGAAAACAACACAAAAGATCACGCACAGGGTTATGTGAGCAGTCAGAAGGAGAGGTGATGTAACCAGGTAAACACTGGATACAAACACAGTCTGCAGTAGCAGTCTGTTTATTTTATTTGGGACATTTCATATTCAGAAACATCTCTTTGATTTTTTTTGCACAATCCCTGAATCCAAAATGTATTTTTAATTTATTATGCCAAATAATCTAATAAAAAAAAAAAAGAGTAGCAAAATATATTAATATCGACCAAGAATTCTTTCAAGTTGAATGATTTCCCCCTTTTCAATAACTGTGCTGTGTTTTATTACATGCTGTATATTATCTACTGTCTGATGCCTGTAATGTTTGGTTGGACTGTTATGGTTCTTTAATGAAATTTGTGTCAATAAATAAATAAAATAAAACTTATAAACTTTCAAGCCCATTTGCTTAAGCATCAATCTAAATTTGAATCTACATTTTCTTACGAATCTGCAAATTAATTCCATTCTTTCCTCCATTAATCTCAAGTGATTCATGTCAGTTTGGACTATGATGAATAAATGCAGGCCTCTGTGGTTATAAAAAGTTTTTGGCTCATATAAAGTCATAAATATCTCTGAGTCACTGTGTCTGGGGGAAGAAAAAAGTAGATTTCTTCATTATTTAATTCAAACATGGTTGAATCTTTGTCACGTGTTGTGTTCTTCTTTTATGTTATGAGGAGGACCTCTTGTGGTAAGTTTTTGATATTACAGGCCAGTGCCTGAGGGACAAGATGGGATAAAATGATGGCACACACTGAGTTTGACTTATCCTTATACTTCCCTTTTACCTTTTCTTATAAGATACTAGTTGTTTTAATTCATATGAATGAGAAATAGAACCACACTGACGATAGACAAGAGAAGAGAGTTTTAATTTCTCAGGGAGAAAAAGTCTAAATATTATACATTTTTATGACAAAGACCTGTTTTTTATTTAACCAAATAAAATCCTCATTTAGATGAAAATATTTTCAAGGAGGAACGAATTAAGTATTTGATCACAGAGGTAAATGTAACACATATAATATGTCTATCTTTAGGAGATGCCCTACATTTTCCCTATTTAACAAAACACACTGTTCCTCTGATATTACCTATTGTTTTAAAATTCTGAGTTTATTCTAAAATATCATGATACTTACTGTGGCTTTGTAAATTTCTACACTTTAATGTAATAAATAATCTACAAACCTCAATAAAATATAAATCTTTATGCTCTGTTTATTTACTCCAAAAGAATGTTGTTGAAGGATTTTCTTTTATTTCATTGTGATGTCAGGAATGCCAAACAGCATGCACATGACACACTTTATAATTAATATGTTTTCTATTCAATGGTCAAACATTATGTCTAACATTTGAAATGGTGAGGCAGGTTTCTTTCTTTCTTTCTTTCTTTCTTTCTTTCTTTCTTTCTTTCTTTCTTTCTTTCTTTCTTTCTTTCTTTCT
>JAQQZY010000017.1:10953216-10963896 GCA_030068375.1 Ostorhinchus rueppellii | reverse complement strand
CCTTTCCTTTCCTTTCCTTTCCTTTCCTTTCCTTTCCTTTCCTTTCCTTTCCTTTCCTTTCCTTTCCTTTCCTTTCAGTTTTATCCTCGCTTCACCAAATCTGTTTTCTTCCTCCATGTTCTGTTTTACTTTACTTTCTTTATTTCTATTTGTCTGTTTCCTTTTCATTTCCTCTTATTTCCCCTTTCGTCTTCCTCATTTCCCTCTCATCCTCTTGTCTCTACCTCTTTCACTTCTTCTCTCCTCTTCCTTGCCAAGCCATAACTGGAGGGATGATGGGCCATAATTCACCGGGATCCAAGCCGCCCCAGACATGCTCACATTAATTGGATGTCCATATTAAATGGAAAATGAGAGCGGCAGTGAGGGAAAAAGTGAATGACTGACTCTCTTGGCTGCTATTGACCTATGAGGAAGAGACGCTGCCCTTTTCTCCAGCGCTCTCCCTCGCCCAGTTTTCTCTGCTCCCGTCAGCGTGATGGATCTCAAAGCATTCATTTTCTGACCCCTCACCTGGAAGCAGATTAAGCGCTCTGATTCAATAGGGCCGTTAATGGGGGCGCCAAAAGTTTATGAGGATTTCTGGAAAAGGCCAGGGAAATTAGATTGTAAGCTAACAGATTTATTGCTCTGTTTCAACACATTGTAAAAAGATTATAGGACCTCGAGGCAGGTTGGAGGGACCGAGGGGCCGCGGCGTGTCTCTTGGTGTGAAGGAGAGGTATAGGAGAGAGTCCTGCTTTCACATTTCCAGCTATTCTACACTGACAGGGCAAAGACAAGCATGTCAGTCAGCAGAGGAAAAGCTCACTCCACCGTAACCTTAGGGACAGATGTTTAGACAGCATGCTTTACCTTTACAAAAGCTGCTGGAGGTGATGTGATATGGGCCGTTGTTGTCTTCAACACCACTCGTATATATACACGTTTTTTTTTTTTTTTACACATGCATTTGTAGCATAGCTTACTGTGTTATATAATCATGTTGCAACACACTAACTTGAATAAAACATGCTTTTGGACCATATAATCAAATATGTATCATCATTGTAAAATTTCCAACATTTACATGCTGAAAAAACAGTCATTGTTGTCAGAATAATGTTTCAATGAATGATATATTAAATACTTTCTAGCTATAGACCAATTAAATCTATTCTTAAAAAAATCTTCTAAATAAAAAATCAATTTTTTTTAGGTAAATAAAATTGCATGAGGCACCCATTGAGTCAGTTTTCAGTAAATCTGTAAATTGTGGTGTGTTAAGACATGAAAAATACCAGAAGTTATGGTGATGTTAAGCAATGTACTGCCATGGATGTGTTATTCACCTTGAAAAGGCCCACCTAAAAAAAAAAATCAATATCTGTTTAAGTGTGAAATATATTTAAGATATATTTTCACTCCTTTATCTCATGGTCAGACAGTATTTTCCAGCAGGGAACTATTGATTTGTTTTTTAGGTGGGCCTTCTAAATATTTATCTGCCTGTACTGTCTGGGGTATGACAGAGAGCCAAAGAGCTCCCCCCGCTGGTGGATTATTCCACTGTGGGAGTTAATGCTGCTACATAATGTGTGATTTTTCAGATTTGCAAAAGAAAATCCAGGAAGAATGGAGAAATAAGAGTGAGGAATGCAGATTTTCAAAGTGGGATTATATTCATAATTGTTGTCTGCAGTAGGTAGAAGTCTGCACATGCCCAGTTTGGAATATACAATTGGCATGTCTGAAACTTCCCACAACTGACCAAAAACATGTATGCAACCTTTAAAGATCAGATTTTTTTTGTCACAGTCATTTCATCTTGCCTCTAGTGAAAGCTTTTCTATCAAAAGACCATTAGAGAGACATCGAAATAATCCCTGAATCTGTAATCAAAGCTTTCAGAGGCACTGAATCAATTGTATTGAAAAAGCTTCACTGTTTTGAAGCTGTCAAATCCAAATGTTATTTTCTGCAGGGCAGTCCTTGGTAAATATGAGTTCTGTTGTGAAACTCTTAGGCAAATAGAAAAGAACATCCTGTGTTCAAAACCAGAGCCATCTCTCTGGTGATGCTCAGTGTTACGCAACTAGACCTTGTCTGGGATGGTCATGGCTTTTGTTGTGGTGAAACGAGGCGTCAGTGCATCTTGCCTTCATACTTCAGCTTTGAGTTAATACAGTGTTGAGTTTGTGCTTTGCGAGTAAAATCACTGTGTCAGTTTTTTTAAGTGTGTTAACAGTGCTAAGACTAGTGTCGACAGTAGTTTCATGGAATGTTTCTCATTTATGTTTGAAGTTTGTGCGGGGCTGCAACCAACCGCAGATATAACTTCTTCGCTGGTGCACATCCACGGGCAATAATACACATATAGGAAGAAGTACAGCACAGTGAGTTTATAACTGAAGTGTCAGCTAAAAGACTGCTGAAAAAGTCTGCTCTGTCTGCTTACACGTACTAAATTTTCATCCAACGTTCATGGCCTAAAAAGGCTTCAGCTGGAAATGTTACCTGCTGAGGAAAAATAGTTTTTATGACGTCTGTAATGATGAGCTGCGACACCAATACTAACAGATTTCCTGTGCATTGGGTAATCGACTCAGGAGTAATGTAAAATTCTGTCACGCTTGTTAGTTTGGGTGTTGATGGGGGACCTACATGCATGGCTCAGAGTTAAGATTTACTCACCACAGCTGAACTCTCTCTGTGGGCTGAGCTGCAGAGTTTGGATTTAACCCTCTGATGTCTGCTGTTCGGTTGCACACCAGCGCCTCGGGAACTTTTTCTGTAGTAAATTAATTTACATTTGGAGGATTTTCTAAAGATGCTGGCTTCCTGTGGAGCCAGCGAGATCAAAGTGTCTCATTCAGTGTGTTTGATGATGTTTGATGTTTGCTTTGAGTTTGAATGTTGCTGACTTTTTGCTGTCTTTTTCTCTGCACAGCGGGAGGTGCTCTTTCCTGCGCTTGCTTTCTGCCCTTCCTTGCCCAAATTCGGTAAGTTGCATTTTACTTTTTTTCCGGCTCTGATTCTGATTCCCTTTGCTGACGTATTCTTAATCACCTCATATCTATCCAACAAACATTCGATGGAAGATGATGCAGGATGAGGCCAAGCTCAGTTTTAGCTCAGAGTAGTGCAGAGCATATAGATCAGTAAAAAAAAAAAAACCAAATGGCTTCAAGTCTTTGTGTGATTTTACAACTTTTTAACCCTTAACAGTCCCACTTTGAGCACACATTACATGACTACATTCTACCTGCACCTAAATAGCTCTTCATCTGTGCTTTGTTGAAACTCTTCCTTGAGTTTTTTTTTTCGTAATTCATCATTCATACTAGTTGTGTTAACGTTTGTACCCTCTTTACCTAAAGTGGGTCTGTCACAATTATTACACAATTCCTGGACGGCAAACATTTGAGCTCCCTGCGATCATTTTTGCATAATTGTAGAATAACTTTTATCTGCCTACTTAAAAACAGCAGGATGAACTTAAGAGAAATGTCATTTCCATCTCCATTTCAATGCCTCTTTTCCGCTGTTTGAGGTTTGACCGTTGTCCTTTTAAAGACATTATCTTGTCGTGTCCCTTTCTTCTACTGTAGCTTAATGGTGTCTGAATAGAGAATTAGCTCCAACAAAGCACTTCTATTATTCACCTGTTCATATTTCAGTGCACATATGTTGACTTTAACATTATGGATTCAGTTTGTCAGCTGTTTTGATTTCTAAAGCTTAGAAAGCAGACAGAAATGTAATTTTCATTGATGTGTTCCAGTACTTAATGGAAGTAAATGGCTCATCTTTCTGATAAAGTGCCTATACATTATAAAACTGTTTATAGCCGTGCACTGTAATATGTAAAATAAAATTGAAAAAATCTAATTCACAATGATTTAGAGTAAATAATCAACTAAAATGCCATCATTGTAAGAGCCTTACAATTAAAAAAAAAACAAAACAATTTCACAATAGTTTTTATTACTAGTGACCTCTTTTACGGTAAGAAGTAGCTGGTTGGTGAATGGTTTAGTGACTTGGGTTGACTGCAGTAAATTGTGCAAAAGTTTATTTGTTTAAGGTTTTTCACTGATACAAATCCTGGATGGTAAAAAGGCAACAATACTGCTGCATTTCTTACATTTATGTGCCTCAGTTGTCCTAATTTTGTAATATTTTAAGTCATTTTGAACAGAGCAGCCATGTTATGCTACATCTTGTTTGTTTTTTCCAGTATATTCAGAAATATGCTGTGCATTGATTATTATCTTCCTCTCTTTTTACTTTATAACAGAATATAGTGTATTATATGTGCTTATTGTTTATTCTCATGGTTGTGACTTCAGTGATAAATAGTTAGATTTTTTCTATTTATTTTGTGCTTGAAGAACCTATATACGTACAGGAAATGAGGGGTAAAATGAATATGTCTTCCCCAGTTACTGACAGCTGTAGGTGCCGACTCAGACAACATTATTGATCCCGAGAAAAGCAATTAATTTGAAGCTTACCCATTTTTAAAAAGAATATCTTTATTAGATTTTATTATATTGTTACAACAAAAAATGGCTCAGCACAACACCTGGTCTATGTGGAGAAAAAAATAATAATTAAAGAATAGACTAATCCAAGATAACGCAAATAGTACACAGTATGGACTTATAGCAAGGATAAAACAAACATTAGAAAATCAAGCAGTGACAGGTGAGATGAGTAGTGTTCTGACTATAAACAGGTACCAAAGATTTTCAGTCATCGATGAGGTCTGAAAGTATGGAAATGACTGATGAGTTAGTGAAATGAAGATATGGAGTCCAAATTCTAATAAACTGTCTCTGAAGAATGAAGTGAACAGGTCAAATATTCCATAGGAAAGCATTCCATAAGAATTTTATGCCAAGAAGTTTTAGTGGGGGGTCTGTCCAATATTTTCATCCAAGACATGAAAATATTTTTGCGTGCAGCCTATGCGAAGAGATCATAAAGTCTTTTCATGCTGGAATTGATAATGTTCCGACATGGATGTCCCAAGAGTAGAGCTAAAGGGTCCGGTTTCAAAGACACTCCTAGAATCTTTTCCATGTCCTGTAAAATATGTAGCCAATAGGACTGAATTTTTACACATGACCAGACGCAGCGTGTATAGGGTCCTATACAGCTTACCCATTTTCTGTGGACAACTTTAAAAGTCACAGGCAAGACATATGTCAGAGGTAACATGGGTCAATACAAGAGAACAATGAGTAGAAGTAAAATGAGAGCTTTAATTACAGTTCATGTAAATAATTGTTGCTGCAGTTTTTGATGGTATAAAAAATGGAAACTGTCAAAAATCTTGCATCTGGCGGACGATATGTGATATAAAGGTAGTTGTGATGTGACTGTGTGTGTGTGTGTGTGTGTGTGTGATGGGGAAAAAAGTAGCTCATGTTTTGTATGTCAGGATGAACGACCTGATGGAAATGAGTCTGTGTGATTGCTGTGAAACCTGCCTTTTATTGCCTGTTCATCCAAATTCCATTAATGCAAAGGATGTGTGAGTCTGTTTATGTGTGTTTTCGCAGATGGATGCAGAGTTAGTATGCAAACAATTACTAGAATCCCCCCTGACTCTTCATACATATATGACTCCTCCAGGCTACAGAGGGGCCCGTTGGCACTTTGTGAGGCCCCTACGCCCCCTCTTTTTATGTGTGTGCGTGTGTGTGTGTGTGCGGATGGATGCTATTGTTGTTAATCTGATTTGGTTAAAAGTCCCCCGGGCACACATAAAGCACAACCTCCTCACCTTTAACCTCTACGTCCTCATCCTTTTTCCTTTTCTCAAAGATAATAATCCCCAACCATTTTGCCCATTTGAAAAGGCTAATCAGTTGAAATACTTTGTACACACATTATATTTTAGGTCACTGATGGGTGGAAAAATAAGATCAGTGTGCCAACATTTCCTACTCTTGTGATTTTTTTTTTTTTTTTTTTTTTCCTGGAGTTGTGTATTGATGGGGTATTTTAGTTCAGTCCGCTCTCTGGATTGTTTTAATTATTTCACAGTGGTCACTCATACAGTTTGGTGACATCAAGTTGGTGAAGCAATGAGTATTTAAAGTGTTTTGACCTTTTAAAAAAAATATAGTCAAACCCTCAAAAATAGTTTTGTAGGTATTATTGCTATGTATATAATAAATCTTCGCCCTCAAGTCCTTCAAATAGAAGGTGAAGGTGAGGTTTAATAGTTGCAGAGAAGTTTTTTTTTTACCTGTTTGTGGTTATATTTAAGAAACATATTATGAAAGTAAAGGAAAAATTGTGTTTTGGATTAAATATCGCAAACATTTCTTGTTTCTTCTATTTTTAACTGAGAATTAGAAGCATATCAATATAGTGTTGAGCAAGATACATAAATAGCAATTTTTACTAACGCTAAGAATACAACCAATAAAATAATCAATATACAGTAACAATATGAGTATAAAAGGAATTTAGTAAACATAGATAGGCATGCCATGAATGATTATTTTCATTATTTGTTAATCTTTTGATATTTGTTTAAGGGTTTAGTTTGATAAATATAATGTCAGAAAATTACATTGGGGTCTCCCTAAACCCAAGATGATGTTCTCAAATGTCCCCTTAAAACAGGAGTAAACAAAGAGGAAAATATTCACATTCCAGAAGCTGCTATTAGGAAATTTTGACTCTAAAGTAATCAAGCGCATTATTTGATTGTCATTAGTGATTAATTCAATAGTTGACAACTGATGGATTAATAGGATAATGTTTGCATAGGTAAAGATAGATAGTTATAGTGCACATGCTGATGCTGGCATTCTAAGGGTTGGTGTTCTTCCTTTGGGGGTGGGGGTTATACAGATTGATGGTAGAAAAGACTCCTGTAGCGCTGCACTGCTCCTCGGTGGTCTCACTCTATGGCTGTAGGTGCTCTGATATGACTCCAGCGTGGCGTAAAGGGGATGAGAACCACTGCAACAACATAAAACTACAATCTCCACTTTTCCTAAGGGCTCTGCTACAGAGGGGAGATGTCTCCCTCCTGGCTGTAGCACCACTGCTGTAATATAAACATGCAATCATAGGTTTTTAAACACGCCGTGTGTAATTTATGCCGCTAGCAGTCTCTCAATCAAAACAGTAGTAAAAGATATAATAGATGCTGATATCGTGAAGTGGTGTGTGATCATAGGACTTATTTTCATCGTCATTGCCACTTACAGTCCATCTGATGTGACTGAAGCATGAAACCATGTTTACAGACAGTCATTTGTTAAAGTTTGATTTAATGTTTATATTATGTTGTTTCCAATGAAGAGGAGTGAAGAAATGCTAAGGGGATTAGATGGTGCTAACAACTTGTGGCTTTCTGAGAGAAGATGACCTGATAATTCTTTTGTTGAATATTAATCTGTTAGAATTTTTCAGTTAATACATTTAACTGAGGCTATACTGTATTAAAAAAAAAACAAACAACAGGTTTATAGCAAACACAAACAGCCCAGTATATGTGGAATACAAACGTGTTTCAGTTACACATGTCCAACGCACATGGAAAGTTGCATAACAGTGGTGCAAATGATCTCCTTTAATGCAGTCCCTGGTTCCACAGTGTTGGCTTGTTGTCACTCTGTGGATGATGTTTTATTCCTTTGCTGTAGAGTCTGTCTTCTTATCATCTGACAGGAAGACTGACAGCTTGTATCAGCTGTTGCTGACATATGTTTAACATGCACTTTGAGAGTTGTAGACATTTGACGTCAGCTCTGTAGACATTTCTCTGAGCGGAGCAGAGATGTCGGTCTTGTTGGTTTAGCCTCATTATCCAACATCGCACATCTTCCCGTGTCAAATGAGTGTTTGTGTGTTTACCCCCTCACTTCTTTTCTCTCCACTATCTGAACTGTGATATTCAGCTGACCTCAAAGCTAACAAACACCCAGTTTTTCGTTTTTCTTCCCCTTTTCTCTCCCTCCTGCGCCCATCTCACCCTCTGCCTCCCCCTCCCTTCTACCTGGGGCAAAGTCTTATGTAAAACACATTTATTTTTAATGGATTTTTTAATGAATTTTTTAGCTGCCTATTAATAATGCCATTAGTGGTGGCAGAGCGGCGTCAGACAGCAGCCTGGCCTGCTAATCCTGCCCCCCAGCCCTGGCAAACGCAACTAATCCAGGCCCCTGCTTCGTCTCCAAGTAGGCCTCACACGCACAAACACACACAGAAATATGCAAACAATACTGTATGTAAAGCACACGCACACACGCACACACACGAGGGCAGTGGTTAATCCTCATGGTGTGTTCAAACACTCTGCTTCACCATTAGTTCTTTTTCACTGTCGTTTCACCTCCTTTGCCTCCCTCCTTCTTCCTCTTCTTTGCTCACCAGTCCTTCTTTTCCTTTAATCCATCTGTCATTCCCTCTCTCCTCCCTTTCTCATTCATGTCCTCCCTTCTCTCCTTCGCCTCCCACCTTATTCCTCTCTTGTCCCTCTTTCAAGCGCTCCCCTCCCCTTCCATCTTGACCTCCTCCCTCATTTCTTTTTCTTCGCCTTCGCCTCCCTCCTCAACCGCCTTTCTTCTTCTTCTCCCCTGGGCACCCAGCAGGCCTGGCCTTGGTGCTCGACTCCTCATGGAGACTCGTTACCTGGGGCCTTGAGTGCACGTACACACATAAACACACACCCACACACACATCTTCGGATGCTGCAAAAAGTCAGTGCAGAGCAGGGAAACAGCGAGCTGCTTAAAGCCTTAATAGAATTTGAGCTGGGCTCAGAGAGCGCTGGAGAAAAGGTGTTAATTACTGCTGGTTTTAATGCTAATTAAATGTTTCAATTAATGCTGTGTTTGTTGCCAAAATGTGTGTGAGTAATTGACGAACGGCAATAAGGTGTGTGAAGGCATTAAAGAAAGAGACAAAGAGAGACAGAGGGAGCTCTACCTCCTAGATGTGCCAGAGCCTGGAGCAGTGCAGCATGGGAAATTTCATTCATGAGGTGGAAAAAAGAGCTGGAACAGATTCAATACAGCTGTTTTCCATAAAACCGTTCATAGCCTCCATCAAATATAGTGTTTCTGTCTGGCTTCTGCTGGTGGATTATTGGTGTGGACTGTGTACTGAAGGCAAACTGGATTTTTGACAGCAGAACAATCTAAACATGCAGACAGCATAACATTGTTTCAACAACTGAGTAAACATGACCGTAAAAAAGACACAAATGTCTACTTAGATTACATATTGAACATTTGACTTAAGGATACCTTCATTGTTTTTGTTTTAACATGATTAAATGGCCCCTAGCAACCGGGGGAAAATATTTTATAGAAAAACATCCCCTCCCTCATTTCTGATATTTTACAGTAGAGACAACAGTGTAGAGAATAGGACAGTACTAAACACACAATATGAAAAGCTACACAAAGCATGATAGATTGGAAAAAAAAAAAATCTGTATTCATTCGACATCTTGATTAACAATTACTTCATTAGTTTGTCTGAGAATGGTAGCTATTCGGATAACTGATTCTTCAGTTCATTCATAAATATAGAGATTTTTCTGACAATTGTAGCTGTGAGTATTTTTTCCATTTTTGTCCAATGAGAGAGTAGAGTAGGGTGGTTCCAGTGAGTACTTTAAATACATCATTGAACTATTAATCATTTATCTGGATTTCTCGTTGTGATTCCTTCCATTTTTAGTAAGGATTTAATGGTTACTGATTTGCCTTGGTGTTATGTTATTGCTCTTATGTTTACAAATATTGTTCTGTTTCTATAAATGAGGCCTTGACCACGGTATATTTAGAAATTAACATATAGGTTGAATAGATTAAATGAAGATAGTAGGATTTTCTCTTAATGCTTCGATGTTACACCTGAGCATTTTTTTGGAGCAATTTAAGCCAAATGAATGCCAGAATGCCTTTAGCCTATTGGTAGTGCAATATAGCCAGTAACTTTATTTCACAAATATGGGGTTATGATCTAAATTAAGACAGAAGATACATGAATTGGAATTATTTTAAATCCCCACCCTACAGAATCTAGACAAAAAAACCTGGAGAGTGAAATCAGCATCAAAGTAAATTAATAAATATGAACAAATAAATATGGGAGTCACATGACAGGTTTTGTTAAAGTTGCTGTTAATGAAGAAGCACTCTGTTGTGGTGAAATCTCTGACGATGTTGAAAACAGTGCAGAAATAAACGCTGTTTCTTTTCTTCTGTCAGTATGGAGTCGGCTGCTGTTTCATCTCCATGTTGTCAGTGTATTGAGACCACAGGTGTGTGTGTTTGTGTGTGTGTTGCCCCTACGGTGATGCAGTGCAGACACAGACAGTCCATCACGCTGAATTATAACCTTACTGAGGAGTCAGTGACGCACCCACAACTGCTTTGTGTTCACTTTGTACACTCACAGTGTGCTGGGGTTTTTGCTTGGCTATAGTCTTACGTGTGTAATGTGCGTGTGTGTGTGTACACTTGTGTATATGTGTGTCACACTTGCTGCATGCTGATATGAATTCCATCTGACTTGGTATGCAAATCAAAAGACTGTAGGTAGGGTAGTGTTAATCGCCCGGTGGCTTTTTGGGCAGTGAGTGTATTTTGTGTGTGTGTGTGTGTGTGTGTGTGTGTGTGTGTGTGTGTGTGTGTGTGTGTGTGTGTGTGTGTGTGT
>JAQQZY010000017.1:10882354-10916455 GCA_030068375.1 Ostorhinchus rueppellii | reverse complement strand
GTGTGTGTGTGTGTGTGTGTGTGTGTGTGTGTGTGTGTGTGTGTGTGTGTGTGTGTGTGTGTGTGTGTTTGGGGGGGAGATTGCTCACGGACATGCGGGTGCTGAACTCTGCACCTGCGTCATGCGGTGTTCCACTCCACGGGTCACACTAAGCCCACGGGCGGGACACTCTCCCTCTCTCCCTCTCTCCCTCTCTCCCTCTCTCTCTTTATTTCTTTCTTTCTCCACAGCTCTCCATTTTCTCTCGGCCTCTCCTTCTCATTAGCTTTCTCTCTGTCTCTTCTTTCCTGTGTGTGTCTTGCGCTCTCTCGTCATTAGCACACCGGCGGTAGATCCCCACCGCAGAAGCAGGCCCGCCAGGCACGATTCTATTCCCCCCGCGCGCGTGAAACACAGAGAGAAGCCTCCTCTGAAACGAGGGCCTCACTGGTTGGAAAATACAGCCAATTATCTCCCTGGAATAAGATAGTATCCATCATGGAGGGGTGTGTGTTTGTGCGTGTGGCTGTGTGTTTTCAATTCAGCGGCTTTGCAAGAGACCACAGTCTAAAAACGCTCAAATGTAAGGTAATTCAGCATCTGAACAGGTTTTAGAATTCTTCTTACGATTGCATTCTTGCTATCAATAAAAAAAATAACTCCGCATCGGATACATGTTTCAACTCATCTTTTTTATCTATGTGTAAAAGGTAAATAAATATACATGATATTTTTCAGGGATATTTTTCAGCCATTTCAACCCAAATTCATATGTCATAAACATTATGAATTGTTATCTTGATGGGAGCTTTTTATGATCAACACTTAGGTTCAGGCCCAAGGTTAATGATTAACCTGTGAAGAAACGGAAAAATATTTGTCAATACCTTTGCATAAATTATTAGTTTTAATTATTTTTTTATATTTGCTGAAATGATTCCCTTAAATACGTTGCCATAATAGCAACCCTGCCTTGTTAATATTAATCCAGTTTTTTCCTTTATTATTATTTTTTAAGTCGACCAGGAAACATTGACGTGACTTGGAGTGATACCTGAGCAAACAAAATATGGAACAGAACAGTATCAAAACTATTAAGGGACAATAAAACATGTCCTAATATGAAATGTTTGGTGTAATTTCAGATGAGTCCAGAAAGCTGCAGCTGTTGAATGTTTGGCAGTGGCTCAGGAGTTCTGTATTTATTTGCTTAATGGTCTGTGACATCCATTATATTAATTACAGAAGAAAGGGCATTTTGTACTTAAACATTTCTTTCCTTTTGCCACTGGAGTAAAAATAGACCAATGATAAAACTGGATGGCTTTTAAAGAGAAAAAAAAAAAAGTTTAAAATCATTTGTTTTAGATTAGTTAAGATTAGATAAATTGTGTTGGAGGAAAACTGAAAGGGAGTATTTAAATTTAGACTGGGGGAAAAACTTTGACATATAATGGCCTGCAAATGTGACCAAATCCCAGATCAGGGTCAATGTTTGGGATGAATCTAAATCCACTAATGAAAACAACCACCTTAAATCCCCCCAAAATGAAAAATACATACAGTTAAATATTAAAACGGTACCTTCAGCTAATTAAAATCACCTTTTACACTTTGAAGGGATTGAACTGAGTGTAAATGGACTCCCAAACATGCAGGCTGTTGTTAAATTTCCTTGGAGAAAAGGCGCAGGGTGCACACCTCGCATAATAAAACACATGGTTTATTATCAATGTGATAGAAATGAAATCACTGGACAATTAGAAGCATGTCTACCCATCATCAGCACCATGACAACAGCTCTATAAGAACAGAAAAACACTGGATGAGTCCTGTCCCCCCGTCGGGTCACAAAGGTCGAATCACAGATAAATAGGTCTACTCCAAAAATAGCTGGCGCACCTATTTACACAACCATCCATTTAAATTAATATAAATAAATATTTACACACATAAATTAACACGTCCCTCCTCGTCCTCGTGTTAAGTAACCAGACAAAGCTGTTTCACAGACCAATCTTCATACCCACAATGCTTTTTCTGTGTGAAGACACACACCGATGTTAACAAACACAAGCACGCACACACTCGCGCATGCACACAGACACACACATACATACACACACACACACACAATGTTGTTTGTCGGCTGCTCACAGCATCTCAGTCTCACAGGATGCAGGCAGGGGGAGCAAAATGGATGTAACACAGTAACCACCATGTCCTCAGGGGAATGAAAAGAACGTAACACAGATGAAAAATCCCTCTGTGCTTTCTGACACTGGCCCACGGGTGTCTTCCTCTGCCTTTTCTCCAGACCAAGCCTTCCTCTTCCTCCTCCTCCTCATCCTCCACCTTAGCCCCATGTTTGGCAGGTCAGTCGCAGTGGTGTAAAGCTAGAAGTAACGGTGTACCACCTCTATCTGTCTGTCTGTCCGTCTGTCTGTACGACTTCCTCCCGTACTGCTCTCTGTCACCGCTCCCCTTCTTCCCCTGCTTCATTTCCGTTGCTTCTCATCTTTGTCGCCACCCTTGTTGCTGCCGTCTCCGTGTCGGTTGTTGGGAGGGTTGTTGAGAAACATCTTGTCGAGTCCTTTGAGAGCCTCAGTGAGGTAGTTCTGGAGTGCGGTGAGCGCAGCACAGATGGCGGGCGAACCAAACCCATGTGTGATGAAGGAGAAGTGGGAGAGGCAGCTCTGGATGCCGGGCTCCAGGATGGGGCTGGGCCTTGAGTTACCAAGGGGAGTCCTGTCCTGGGCCAGCAGGTCTGTAAACTCCTTACACAGCTGTCTGCAGGGGAGGAGACACAATAAGGAGTCAGGAGGGACAGGAATCCAAAACAATAATACCTGTGCTGAGCATGGACGTTTAACAGCTTTCACAACAAATGCTTTGATTTTATTGCTTTATTTGATTTTTTTTTTTTCTTGGCAGAGGTTACATTACATTTAGTTTACATGATATTAAAGGAGAATTACCAGTATGACAGCAGCAACTAACAAACCCCTCTTCATACTTGTAATCTCAACAAAACACTAATGTAAATCAGTTGGGTTTTTTTAGATCAGAGTTTTTAGGGTCAACATTAATGTTGGTAATCAAGGAAACTGATAAATATGTGGAATATATATATTATCCATAAAAAAAT
Organism: Ostorhinchus rueppellii; assembly: GCA_030068375.1. NCBI lineage: Eukaryota > Metazoa > Chordata > Actinopteri > Kurtiformes > Apogonidae > Ostorhinchus > Ostorhinchus rueppellii. The sequence goes on along the minus strand of JAQQZY010000017.1, from coordinate 10,913,328 downwards.
ACAAATGTTTTCGCCTTTCTAACATGAACTGTTTAGCCTTTAAACAGACAAATCAAATATAAAGTACAATGACATTTCCAAAAAATTTGTTTTGCATTGAAGGGATGGATTATAAATGATAAGAACGGGGAAATAATGTTTTTAAAATCTCATTTCTGTATTGATAGCTTATCACTAGTGAAGTCTAACCAATGAAATTATGTTAGGGCTGACATTGCTTAAAACCAGAGTGGAGACAAAGAGAGGTCTTTAATTTTCAATACCTATCAGATAAAGATTAATAACAACACAAATGTAATGAGCTGATGACCAGACAGGTGTATAGAAGGTGCAATAAAAGACTAACGTTCAAAACAATAAGCATCAGAAACCTGTTACTGTTACAAAGCTATAAACTCATTAAATCAGTCACTGGCATCATTTTACTATGAAGCTTCATGGGGAACAAGAGCACCAGAGTGACCTAGAGTGCCTTCTTAAACTGCAGCACACACACACACACACACACACAACAATAACTGAATAACATGTCACAGTATTGCTGTTCTGTGGTTCTTTAAGTTCACACTCGAATGAAGAGAAAACATCCCATGCCTGCATTTTAGTGCATCTCAAATATTTCATATCCTGTGGTAACACAACTCAACAGGGTGGACACTAAAACCTTTAAGCTTTTCAGCAGCGTTACACAGGAAATAATTCCATGTCAGCTGCCAAATGCACAGGTAGTTACACCAAGCACAGCATGATTCACCAAGAACTCTATTTTTCATCATGGTGAAAAAGACCCCTAACACAATTCAGACCGTCACTGAAGCTCAGACTGATGAAATTCTTGCAGCATCTGCTGAAGTCGGTGACCCACACCCATTTAGGGAGAAGGAAAAGTCTGTTTGCTGAGTTTCCTAAAGTTTGCTGCATCATGTTTTAGTTTTAAGACATTTACATCAATCTAATTAAAATAAACTCAAATTTTCCTCAAAAAAAAAAAAAGGTGTAAACTGCCCATTCTGTATAGAAAAATGTCAATTTCAATGCCTGTTTCGAAGGCTTAACAGTTATTAATCAGTTATTAATGCCAAATCAGGGAATTAGTGTCAGAGGAATTTGAGTGCATCTTTTTCTCTATTGTAACTAAAAGCAGATTGAATATTCATAATAGCACCTTTGCCCATTGGAACATAGTTTGATATGTCTGGATCTCATATTATATCTTCCCTTTAGTGTGAGCAGTGTTTCCTAAGAGTTCATTTGTGAAAAATCTACTTTCCTGTCCACTACTGTTCTTTATAGTAATTCCCTGTGTTTCTCCGAACACCTTTGAAAAACAGAGAAAAACATGAGGTTGATGCAGACAGTGGCTCACATGGTTCAGGGTTCTGGTCTGGGTAGCCTTTGTTATATTTCACTCCCTTTTCCCTATCCTTGTTTCCTGTCTCTGTTTAATTCTCTCCTCTAAAGGCACACAAATCCACCTAAAACATGTAAGAACAAAAAATACATTTGGAGTGTTTGTCAGCAGCCTAACACAGAAACACTGATTTTTATGAAAGTTGGTGGAAGGGTAGGGCATGGGGCAAGGACGAACCTATTAAATTTTGGAACACATCTGGGGGAAAAAAATGGGCAGAGGCTGGATTTTACAAAAACTGCTGTGGGGCTTTGGCGGAGGTACAACATGCCCTACCTGTGCTTTTTTTGTGTTTTTAGCACAGACTTACATTTGGACAAAGTGGTAACACTAACAGACTAAAAGTTAAAGTTTAAATTCTAATAGAAACGACAGTGTGAATGTGGAGCTGGTGCTATGCCTCTGAAAAAACAGTACCTTTTTTGATTTAAAAAAAAAAAAAAAAAAAAGGCTGTAAAATCCAAAACAAAACTTTGATTCTCAAGGGCTGACATGAAAAGTGATGTTTACTAATGTTTTGGATAAATGGAACAGCGTCTGCTTGGCTCCTAGATTCTATTTTCATCTCAATATGAAATCATTTATGCCTTTTTATATAGAGAAAATATAGAGAAAACTCACCCAGATACACCTTGAGTTATCATTGTTACAACAAAATGTCAAGTTCAACTATTGCACATTAGGTAAAAATCTTCATCGCTTCACTTACACGCCACGTTAAAGGAAAAGCACCTCTTCACCTTGTTCTCCTTGTTAAATTTTAGCAAATTGTCCTCTGATTTTAGGCCCACATTTGATATTCAAGAGACCCCCTCTTTTTGTGATTCATACTTGCACGGCCCATGCACACACAGACACACACCCCCTCTGTAAGCGGCCTAAGGGCAGAGCTACAGCAAATGAGTGACAGGCTGTGCAGGCCGAGCCCAGCTGGGGTTAGGGGAGTAGAGAGGAGAAGCCGCCACCCCGGGCTACACTCAAGGCTCTCGCTGTTGTTTTCTGACGACTTGAAACACTTCACTGCTAAATAATGAATTTCTAACAGGCAGCACCAACACACAGTATTGGAACAGGTTTGAATCTGAGCATCAAACATCCACCAACAAACACAGCGTACATATTGAGCACTGCATGGATGCACACACAAACACACACAGGCAGATGGTTTATGCAGTGCAGGCCAGCAGACAGCACTATTTATGCAAGCTAAAAATACAAGCTTCCTGAAGGGATCTTTGTTAGGTGGTTTGCAGCTCTCCTTGCAACCTTTTCATCTAGAAAACTCGGTATCAAGGGAATTAATGAGCATAAGCATTGACCATTCTGTAATTGGCAAAGGCCCTTTTGTTGATTGTAAAAATTCCATGTGCTTTAATCCACATTTATAAATTCAGATCACCACCGCCGCTTTAATTTTTTTTAAGCATTGATTTTTTTTTATTTTTTTTTTCCAGCTACAGTACATACAATTCTACATTTAACTGCAGATTAGTGTACTTAAAAACTATACCTTTACGAGGGTTTCAGGTGAAATGGATAGTGACAGAAGCACAAGTCTTTTTACTTTTATGACTTCCCCACAGAGCCATAGTTCTGACTACATATAAAGGTATTCTGGTTCATTTAACTGAAGGTCTCTCATGTGCAGTGAACAGCTTGTAAAGACACTCGCATACAAAGTAATGGGGTCACATCTTAATACTCAGGTAGAGAGCAAATGTGCTCATAACATTTTACTGGATTTATATCAAAAGGTCAAAAATAATGTCTTCTAGTTTTTGTTTAACTGTTAAAAGGCTTCAGGTTTGTTTCTATCTCTCAAGTGCTTAAAATGGACTTAAACAGCTGTAATTTCTCAATATGGCAGTGTTTTATTACAGGTTACATTTGTATTATATTCAATGCGTTTCATTAGCAAAATCTAACATTGCTTTCCAAATGTCAGTGCAATTGTCAGAATACTGTGAGATACAAAGCAATATAGAGTATAGCAGGGGTTTGGACCCTAAGGGGGGCTTGAAAAGGGCCTTAGTGTTTAATTTCACTATAATTAAATTCCAGAAGTATATGGGGAATATGAATGTCCTGTGTTTCACCTCATCTGTTTAACAATTATGTAATCAACAGCAACACAAATCTATGCAAATGAAACTAGTCATATTATTAGTTTCTGGATCTTTGGGATATTTGGACGTTGAAATGACCCCCCCCCCCCCCTCCTCCCCCCATATCTCATCTTTGTTTTTCACGTTAAAACACTTTCTCTTCTTAACCATTTTCATTAAACTCTAATATCCCTGTGTGTGTGTTTGTGTGTGAACTACAGGAGGTGTGCTCAGGCCTATCTGTGCGTCATGACGCTCAGCTCTGGTTCAAACTAAATACTGATCCGTTCATTAAAAATGATTAAAAACAATCTGGCTTTTAATCTCATTACCATTATAATCTCCCCAGATGCTCCAGTGCAGACATTTACGCTCCATATTGCTGCTCCTGTAACTGAAATCGCCCATAAAGGCTATAAGGGATCAGGATCTAATCAAACGGTCCATCAAACTCACTTTGTCGCCAGCAGCATGTTTTTCCGCGTGTGCAGCTCGTTGGGGTCCGCGTGCTGCCGGTTGAGGTACTCGCTCACGGCTTTGGTGGGGAACTCCGTCTCGCAGATGTAACCGAAGTCCCGGGCCAGGTGGACCGCCTCACCTGTGGGAATTACAGCCAGTGATCCCTCATGTTCACCAACTCTCAGCTGCGTAAAGACGCGTCACAGAATCCCTTTTATATAATGCGCATGTGCCTCCCCCCTCCTTTATTCTGGCTACATCTTTATGTATTTTTCTAAGAGTGAAATATTTTTAACACTAACATTTTTATTACAGGGAGTGATTAACTTTATTTTTATTTTTGTTGTTTTTGTTCAGAAAAGCAAATATTTACTTTGACGCTGTTAACTATTAGATGTATAAAAATTGGAATGAAAAAAAAAACTTCAGGGATTCATCCTCTTGCTCTTCTTTCTTTCTTTCTTTCTTTCTTTCTTTTAAGGATTTAGGATTTTTCTAGGCTATTTGACAAACAATTGTAAATTAGATCGAATAACATGAAAAATACGCACGTGTTTGTAGAAGATAATGTAAAGGTCCGAAATGTCGACTTTAATTGATTAATCGAATTAATTTAGCATACTTACCACAGTGTTAACATTTAATATTTATAACAGTACACTTTATAATAGAGAGGGTGAAATCTCTGAAAGGTCATGACCTTTATGGCAGCTGTAGGTGACATTTGGTTTATTTTAATATACGGGACATCTGTACGAATAGAAAAAATATTACTATTATGTATGGTGACTTTATTGTTTTATCATCTGTTTAGTGATTTAATAGATTTTTAGCCTTGAGATAAAGAATGAGTGATTGAATAAATTAATGAATATTTAGGTCAGTGTGGGCATATTTCCCAAGACGCGTTATCTCATAGGAGGATGAATTCTTGATCTATTTCGCCAGTGTATTTGAGCAGTTGCAGTGTTGGTTAAAACATTTTATTATTCACCTTCTACGAGAGATGTTAGTAACGTGACGTTGGCAGCTTTGCGTCTTCCAGCAGGTAAATTCAGTCCAATCTTCTCCAGCTTTTCTCTCAGACACTTGCCACCGTTTTTAGATTTTGCTCTACAAAAAAAAAAAAAAAAAAAGGAAATAAGATTATGCAAACTTGGACTGCATGGATATAGTGTACAAACTATGGATGAATGTGAAAAATAATTTGTGAGAATAATTGGTTATCCAGTCTTATTGGTTTGACTCCAGTGCAATGTAAAGCTCAGACTATAATTAAAATATAAGTCTATTTAATCACATGTGGACCTTGGAGAATGTGCGTAAACGTGCCCTGAGCCGTACCTTCTCAACACGCCCCCCAACAAGGAGGCGTTGAGGCACTCGGGCGGGGACAGTCTCCTCTGGACCTCCCCTACGGTCACTTTGTACTTGGAGGTGGAGCTGAGCAGCGACAGGCGGCCCGGTACCGAGCAGAACACCTCGTTTATGTTCACGGTCACTCCACCGATCAGGCCGTCCTTCCCGAGCATCAGAGAGCCCACGTTCTTGGGTGGCATGGGGACTGAAAGAGAAGGATGGAGACGTGTCATGTGTCAGGTTTCCCCCCCCACTTAAACCACATCATCACGGATCAAGTTGTTAATCTGTAAATGTCTTTTCTGTCATAGATTTGCTCTTCTAAGACTCAGAGGGCGGCCCTGGCCTAATGACGCGCCCACGCACCGGGCATTTGCTGTTATTTAATGTCGCGCAACATTCTGATTAATATATTATCGATTGTTGATTGGCTCGCGCCTCCAAATCGCATTAACCACCTCCCTGTCTTTTCTCCACGGCCGGTTTCCTCCCACCAGCAGCTCTGGATGCTCCTTCATCCCAGTCCCCCGCGTTAATGGCGTAAAGAGAGGCATCCAGGCAGGCTCGTATACGCATGCATAGGGGCCAGTGCGAGGGGGTTTTGATGGCTCCACGGGGGATAATACCGCAGATTAGCTCTAAACGAGCTCACGAGATCTCCGTGAGCGGTGCCATTTATTACATCAGCGGCTTAAATGCCCCGCGGGGAGCTCAGTCACTCAACATCCCGTAACTAAATCACCGCACATCATCAGAGCGCCAGGCTGTCAGCAACACACTGCCTGCGAGTCAATATACCGGGATCGTTAACCCGGCTCAAAACCTACTCTCCTCTTGTCCCAAAAACGCGCATCCTCCTCCGTGGCCCCCTCTGAGGGCATCTCAAGTCCTACCGTGCCAAAAACACCCCCTTTATGACTGAATATCCTGCCTTTTACGCACGTCTACAAATTAAATCCTATTTCATTCCATGCATAAGAAAAGAAAACTGTACAAGGAGTAAAGAAGCTCCATAACAAGTTTCCATTTTGTTTTTACAGCCTCATCATTTTATAACAGCTGGTACACTCTCACTTCTGGTTAAATATTACCATGCATGTTGCTGATGCTCAGAGTGTTCGTGTGTTTGTGTGTGTGTGCATACCTTTTTTTATTACTGATTGATCCAGTAGGCCTAGGTTAGTTCCGTTAGTGTCCTCGATGGTCTGCTCGAAGACAAAAACAAATCAGGTATTGGATACATGAATAATAATCCATAGCCTGTTAAACAACACGGAAGTTCTCCCTCCTTTTAAGACAATGTTATTCAGACATCAGGGGAAAAAAAGAGGAAAATTCTGCAGACTAATTCCTGCACACATATTTAAGTTGTTAGTTTCTGCACAACAATCAGCTCTGGATACAGGCTAATTCTTTCTCAATTGAATTCGTCTGATGCAGCTAAATCTCCATTCATCATTCTCATTCATCATCTATCGAAATAAATTACTTGTTAAATAGACCGGATATTGTCAGCGATTTTCACAATCGAATAAAAGGAGGGGGGAAATCCGTTATTTGTTCAGACAAATTTATATGGGGTTAATAAATGCATGACACAAATGCGGAAAGCCACAAATGAGAATTGTAGAGGTTAAATGGCAAACAATTCGGAATGTCTGTGCCCTGAGGGAAACGAAGGGAAGATGAAATCCTACACTGCTGACATAAAGTCTATTTCACTATTCATTATATATTTTTTTCTATTCTGTTGAAGCTTCTCTTGTGTAGTTGCTCCCTTTATAGAGCAGAACAGTGCTAATAAGATATACACATCAAAATATAATAATAATAATAATAATAATAATAATAATAATAATAATAATAATAATAATAATAATAATAGGATAATTTTATTAGTAAATATGAGATATTTATTTCTTAAAGGTACCAAAATAATTCAGAATTCATCCTTACACTTAGTTTGGTTTTACTGTCGTTAAATGTAAAGGTTTGTCTTTTCAGAATCATTTGAGTTCTTTGCAGTAAAGCCTAGTTTTTTTTTTTTTTTTTTAAACATCCCACTATCCTCTTATTATCGTCTTGTCTCAGTTTTCTTGTAGCTCTGGGTCATTTGCGTTTAGGCTGTGGGTTCAGCCCTGAGGGAGATGAGTTCACTGACCTTAAGTCTAAAGGCAAAGGAAACCATAAAAACAACAACTGGCAACAATGACATTACCTTCCTTCGTTTAATCTGGCTGTATTTAATTTGTATTGTTCGTTTATGTTGCCATATAAAACTTCCATCTATCATCACATCAGATACAAATCTGTCATGACAAAATAACATGAGGCAAAATTCACAAAAAATGTCAAATGAATTCTATTACTCTCCAGAAGCATCACTATTTTGTTTATATTACTCAGATTGAGTACAGAATATTTATAGCTGCATAAAATTTTAAAAATAAAAAGATTCTCTGCTGTCACCATCTATACAGTATTATTTTGTCCTTTAGCCTCTACAATCTCAGATTTGACCTTTTTCTTACCTGCACATCCTCCATCCCGTGCAGCCCGTGCAGCAGTCCGTCGCCCATACCGGGCTCCAGTCCCGGGTGAGCGGAGTGCAGCAGCACGTCAGGCCGCCGCACGCCACCGTAGTCCCGCCGAGGGTCCAGTCCGGACAGCTGAGGCAGCGAGGCCCGGGGCTGCGCCAGCAGAGCCGAGCTGTCCATCCGGTCCCCGGCGGCATCCTGCCGCTGCCGCGCCCCCCATGCGCCTTGCTGGCTCTGGTGCAGGGAGTTCAGGGAGTAGGGGTCGCTCACGTGGGAGTACGGGTCCTGGCTCTGGTAGTGAGCAAGCGGCTGGTACGGCGGTGGGAAGTACGGAGGCTGGAAGTCCGACGAGGGCGCATGAGACAAGGGCGGTGCGCTGGAGTAGGGTCCCGCATGCGATACCGAGCCCAGCTGGGACAGGCGGGAGCTGTGGCTCGAGACACCGTCATGCCGGTCCTTCAAGAGGGTGCAGAGGAGAAAACAGAAAGTCAAATCCACGCAGAATACAAACCAGATTTACACCAAATGGAACCATATGGAGGCCTGGATCATCAGGCACTTATTATAAGAGTATTGCCTCTGGTGATGCAGCCAAAGTCTCCTGAATAAGAAGCACAAAAGGCCCTAAAGGAAAATATTACAGCCTCATTTTAAATCTGTCACAACAGAAACCTCCCATCAGAATCTCTGCGTTCACTATTTGTACAAACGAATTCTGGGGAAAAAAAACTCAGTGAGAAATACAAACTCACCGCAGTAGAGTAGGAATGAACTAACATCTGTGAATCCTGTTGGTTTCACGACGAGCTGGCGGTAAAAACACAAGGCTAGTGAAGACGTGGTGGGGCCGAGACACCCAAACTCCTTCCCGGCTAAAGAAGCGCGTGTGTGTCTGCAGGCACGGCCCGGCTCTACTGCTCCATACAGAACCTTCCTCCGCCCGGAGCTGCCGCCGCTCTGAGTGTGAGCACCGAGCTCCCGCCTCTACCCCCGGTATATGGTGTAATTGTTATTCATGACTGAGACTTACAGGAATATTAATGTGCGCGAGGCAGGGGACTGGCGACACACGGAGCGTGAAGCCTCTCGCGCAACCGTGAGTGACGTTTAAATTCCGTGGAGAGCCGAAACGACGCGCGAACAGCAGGAGATAGAAAGAAGCTTCTCTCTTGCAGGAAAGCTCTAACAGGGTGTCCAGAGCCGTGAGGGATTCCCCACCACAAAAAATATGCACTTTAGGGGCCTTTCACCAGCACAATCTGACGCAGGAAAAGCACGTTTTCATGCCTTTGGTGACACAAACCATTTTTGCGCAAACAGTCTTTGACGTGATGAAAACCAATATCCAAGTCAAGTAAGGAAGGTACCACAGAGCTCAGACTGGACCAGAACATTTACAGCAGCAAGGTCAGAAGGTGGTTTACCTCTAAATACGCCCACTCTCTGGAAAACACTTCCACGAACTGAAAACTGCACTTTTACGCGCACACACACACACACACACACACACACACACACACAAGCAGCAGTCAAAAAGCGAATCACGCAGGTCTCTTAAAACGTCTCGACCTCACTGTTCCACTTTACTGTTCATATGAGTATCTACTTATTTTCCATGTATACTTTTGCTCCTGTCTTTTTGGCTACACAACCGAGACACACGAAAACACTCTCCTATAATAACATTATTGACCACATCGGACCTCTCTGCCCTCTTGGGTGACTTGTTTAACAACATTATAGCCTCCCCTCCCTCGCGCCGTGGGAGAAAAACCATGTGCGGCACGAGACAAGGACTTCCCACCGGGCTGAGCGGAGGGGCCTCCTCGCAGTCTTGCCCTTTCTTCTGTGCTTCGTGCTCGAGCCCATTCACTGAGCGCGAGCCGGAGCAGCAGTTCGCCCCATGTATTTTCTCTACTCCCTCTCTCCTCTCTAAAATGATTGTTCTGGGATCAAAGCCAAATGTTTTACACACCACTGATACACTATCACCCTCCTGTGACCCAGCCTTTTCCTTTTTTTTCCCCCTTTCTTTTTTTTTTTTTTTTTAATTCTGCACTTTCACAACCCAATAAACAACAAAATAATTTGACGTGACTTTAAATTTAGATTTTTGCAGATTTATGAACAGCAAAAATATATTTAGTATTTTTTAATATCACAAAGCACTGTCATATTACACTTTACAAGGGAAAAATAATATTAAAACCCATCTTATATTAACACTATATTGTCTATATATGATAGAAAAACCTATTGTTTAGTTTTTTTTAGTTGAAACACTAACTAAAGCTGCATCTTTTCTAGAAACTAAACCTAAAACAGTACTAACACCCAAAGAGAGAAGCACAAACGTCTGTCCTCTAAATCCTAATCCCAGTCTCTGCATCAGTATAACAGGCCTGCAGCCTCCTTTAAAACACCCCACATGACTGAACACCCACTAACTTTAAATGCATTTCTCACACGTGTCTGATAAGTGGTTTCCCCAAAAAACACATAATCAAAAGGCAACATTTACCTCATAAATATCTTCATACTTGACATTCTCAACTAGTTTCCACAGCATGGTCGCGTCTCCAGTGTCTGTAAACCGAATGCAGCCAAGTGAGGAAGGGATGTCTCAACTCTCTCTCTCTCTCACACACACTCTCTCTCACTCTCTCTCTCTCTCTCTTCCTCTCTCTCTCTGTCTCTCTCCCCGCCCTCTTTAAAGTCAGGCAGTAGGCTTTGTGAATGGGGAACCCCTGAAAAGACTCCACAACTGTGAGGAGCACGAGGCGTACATACAGCAGGCTTAGAAACCAATCCATGCAAGAATAAAAATGCATATTTCTTCAGTAGAATCAGTGCAAGACTTCACAGTTGTGTGTTATTACATTGATTGAATTACAGTTATTGAACGCTGCTGGTGACTTACAAGATATGTGATCGAAGGGGCGTTAAATTAAGTTGTTTACTGCTTTTATGTGCCTTTATTTAACCAGAACCGTTATTTTTAAAGATGACCTGGCCAAGATGCAGCAGACAGATGCAGGACGATATGAAATACAGAAAACGGTTTAGTGCAAAGGAAAGCACGGTCACACAAAATAATAAAAATAAAAAACAAACAAACATCATGATACTTATTATATACAACAGTTATAAACCCAGGTATCAATTGCAGATGAGTGCAATGACTGTTGACTGTTGAAAGAGGAAAACAGGATGAATATACTGAGTTTTAGCTTTAGATTTTTAATGACTGATAAAGTCATTAAGAGGCAATCTGTCTAATGTTGTAATAATTTGGAGAAAAATAAAAAAAACAAAACTATATACTTGTACCTTTTTATCCTTGTTGGACCAGCCGCCTCATTGTCATGTATTTATATAATAAAAAAAGAAAGAATTAAAGACATCAATATATCATCACTATAAATTGCATAGCTTCATTGCTACTCAACATAAATAAAAGCAATTCTTCTAAACACTGTCTCAAAGTAGGTGTTTTAATGATCTAACATGTTGAGTTATTGTCATGTTTGCAATAGTACCATCATGCACTATTTGTTTTTGTGCAGCAACTTACAGAGCAATGAAGAAACAGGATTAAATAATAAAGTGTGCTCCACTGATAGATTTGGATCATATTGATGACTGATTATTATTTTGTGCAAACTAGGAGACAAATACAAGACTGGTTTTGTTTGATGGCATATTCTAAAATTTCTCAGTTTAATAAATATTCATAGTATGTCCACTTGTCTGCATTGAAACTTGATTGAAAAAAAGTCACCTAGTGGTAATTTCTATCAATACTTTTTTTAATATAATGGTCTATAATATTTTAACTGTATAGAATGAAAAACATGGAAAAGTTGTGTTATCTTCCAGGTTGTGGAAAGTGGAAAAATAGTATATTTTCAGCAGGTATAGAAAATAGTTTGCCGACTACACGAGGAGGAATTTTTACTGTGTTAATTCTGGCACATTTCTGTCAGTTTGATGGATTTAAAATACACAAGGGTGACAAATGAAAAGAAAAACATAACAGGAGTGATCTCTTCCATCCATAGGACATGAGGGCTTTCCGGATAGTTTGAGTGAAATGAAGCTGTGCGTCATGTGTTGAATGGTCACAGTCACTAAATCTCAACCAAACTGAACACTTGTGATAGATTTTGTACTGACATGTTGGAACACTCTCCACCTAACACCAAATGAGGAAGAATGGTCTTTGGTAGAATTTATAGACTGTCGAGTCAATGTTGAGTCGCACCTGAAGCTCATCTGCAGGGAGGGGGTGGAACGACACTTAAATATTACATTTCAGGTCATATTTTCCTCTTTAATTTGCCTTCTGTGTGTTTCTAAACTCCTTTTATTTTACCATTCCTTTTTTTTTTAACCATTCATTTATGCAAATTTAATAATAAAAAAAAAAGTGTTACTCATTAACACTTTACAGTCAGTGTTTTTGTCCAACTGTATTGCACTGAAATTGAAGCAGTATAAAAACACAAGTCACTTCTCTATATTTTTCCTCTTCACTTGATCAGATCAATGTGAAGTAACTGAATAACCCACAGAGCATGTGTCTCATAACACCTCTACAACAAATCCTTTATAGTACTACATTTCCTGCACTTATAGCCCAAGTGTGTGTAAATTGCTCCCCCTAGTGTTCAAAGTGCATCAGTGCAGCTACCCTCCACTTCTTGCTGCTAAAAGTGCAACAATTCTATCCTTGTCCTGCAGTTTCCAGTCAAAAAGTCATATTATTTTTATTTCTGTAACACTTATCACCCTTGAAGATTTGACTTATCAAAATGAAACAACGGAGAATATTTTCACCATTTTTTCATTTTTTGAAAGCGGTCTATGCAAATTTAGAATAGGGATGACTAATGTAGAAAATAACAAATAGGAATTTTGCTGTATTTTTATTTTTGTGTGTTCATACAGCTTAGTACAGGATACATGTCTCATGCCAGCTGTAATATCTCAGTGCTGTTTTTATTAAGTTATCCGTGTTTTTCTTTCAAATCTATTTGTGTTGAGTTTGACATCGTCGCCATGATGTTATGTGTAAAAAAGCAAAATCCACAGAGGATGCTGCACATGAATGTTTAAAAGGCACGGCTGTTCTCATGTTCTCTGGAAATGACCCAGTGCCAAATATTCACCCATCCCTCCATTTCTCACTCTCTCCCACTCACCCAGTCACACACAAACACACACATGGCAGGGCATATGACTGTCAGCGATGACAGATGTCCTAACAGTCTGGAAGTCTGGAGGCATGGTTGTGGTTGTTGTCCTGCAGGGCTTTGACACACGATGTATCAGCATACATTACACACGTCACACCAATGCAGCTCTGTCAGCTCCCAGCCTTTTGTTTGCAACAAATGTTTGTATATTTTTACTTTCATTCTTATTTCAGTCCTTTAAGGTGAAATTTTCTGTTTTTGTAATTTTGTTTTTATTGAAGCATAAGAGACACAACATCTTCCAGTCACATGAATCTGTTCCATATTCCTCACAGTGTACATATTTAAAAACATATTCTCTATCAAACAAGGTACAGTGAGCCTAATACATTTGTGGTCGTCTCTGTTAGTGTGGTATTTTCATCTTGACTTTCCCAGATTCCATGTGGAAAATGTACAGATGATTATTTTGTAATTTAATTTTTGGTGTGGATTATATTTAGCCTGTTTAGGCTTCTCTTATGGCATTTGTACGTGTCTTGTAACTTGCAAATATATATTTTGCAGAGTTTTATTCACAGACACTGATAGATAGTTGACGTCTATGAACAGAAACTGTTGTAGAAGTCTGGGGAAAATGCAGAAAACAGTGAAGTAGTCATATTTAGTCATTATTTACATGTTTCTGATATGTATACTGACTAAAACCAAAATAAAATAATGACGCATGGACAAATATGTTGCCTATCTACATTTGTTGTGCTCTTAGTGTCAATTACTATTTCTGTATATGTACATATTTACTATTGTCACTACATTACTTAGTGGTAGTATTATTTCAGTATAAAACTAAGGAAATGGTTCGTTAAAGTCAGATTTATAAAGACAAATACATTTCATACTCCTTAAAAGGTCAGATGGATTGATTATCACATGTTTCAGTAATACCAGTAACAGATTTGTGTGTGATTTCAGATTTTTTTTGTAGACTAGGATGTTTAACATTAGCTAAAATTTGTGTGATTTGGTGTCTGTCATTTTGGACTTTTTGTGGAAAATGTTAATGCAATTTTCTGGTTTTGACTTCAGTGACTTTGTGGTATCTTATACGACAAAATGTAGATCAGGCATAAAAGTCCATATGAATGACAAAAATATTACTTGTGCAGTTATATCGCAGTTCGATTATACAAGACAAAATACTTTTTCCTCTGCATATTTACTAGGAACCCTTTTTATTTTTATTTTTTTACAGTAAGACTCAGGCTTATTCAGGTGACATCACTGTCATAGTTGTGGGGGGGGGAAAAAGAAGTACTGGCTGCAGTTCAAGTGTTGGCCACTAGGTTGCACTAGAACACCACATAAATCGATTAAGGGCCAACAAAGGAAGCAGCAACATGGATCCCCGAGTTTATGAACTGTCAGTGCCTGAAGCCTGCAAATGTGGATTCAAGTAATGGAAAACAACTGATATTAGAATGAGGTAGAGAAATCCATCACTCAGTCAGTCAAAGTTTATATATACAGCACTTTACAACAACATAAAGAAGACCAAAGTGCTTTACATGTAAAAGCATGATTGTATTATAAGATTGGAACAGTTAAATTAAAGCAAAAAGTCAACATTAAGAGTATTTTTGGTGAATTTCCAACATGATAATAACACTTGTCTGCTTTGTAGAAATAAAAAAAGCTGGCTTTTTGTTAATAATACCCAAATTAACTCTTGAGTTTGTGATAATTATATAAAAATTGATATAAAGCAACAGCAAAACCAACTCCATAGCTACTTTTGTTTATCCAAGTGACGTGGCTCTGCTTAGTTTTAGAGATTCAGTGACTAACCTCTAAACGCATCAACATTTTAGCTTCATTTTACATATATAATTACATATATGAAGTCTTTTATAAGATATGTATAAGGTTGGGTTAAAGTAAGCCACATGTGTAGCCATTCTAACTCGGTGTGCTGTGTTTTTTTTTATATTTGTTGCATATTTTAGTTTTATTACTAAAATCAACCAATTTACATCATGTTTTAAAGAACATGTGTAAAGGCTGCAGACTATGTGCAGTCCATCCGATGTCATATGCGTTGTTTCTACTAAATGCATAAATCCAAACACCATTACTGTACATTACATTATGAACTGAGCCACAGCTGCCTTTTTCGCCCACTAAGCAGCTCTGGTCAGGTTCTGGTTCTGGTTCTGGTTCTGGTTTTGACAGAGTGATGGGGACAGTCAGGACAGTAGATGAGGAGAAAAGGGCCTGGATGTTCCTGGACGGGATCAGGACACAGGAGGAAGAGTTTTTAGCAGAGAAGCAGAGGAGGAGGGGGAGGAGGAGGAGGAGGAGGGGTTATATCTTCAGAGGAGTCAGACTGGGGAGATGGGGCTTAGAAGTTAGCAGAGTTTGGTATTCGTGACTGTGGGCTCAGTCAGCGGGAGTTATAGTCCCTCTGAGACCCCAGACTGTTTAATTCACTCCTATATAAATTGTATCATTCATTGCATGAGTTTCTGAGTAGAAGATGTGCATTTTTCCACTGCTTTCTACATGTTAAACTTTACCTCCATGTATAAATCTCTTCAATACTCAGAGGTGATTCTTGAGTATAATTAGATCAAATCACCAAACAAACATTTGCACACTTCCACGCTGAAGGCTGAGTTACATAGAAATGATGTGCTCTGATGCTTAATGTGATGATAATAGAGCGCTGCATTGTAATACGATCAATAGCCTGTGTGAATAATGTATTGGCTGCCCCATTACATTATGCATTGCTGATGTCAAATTTGTGATTTATTCTTGTCCGTTTGTCAATTTACAGAAACTCCGGCAGAGGCAATGTATCGATTTCATTTTCCAGCTCATTTTGATCAAGCTGCTTATTATTCTGATGTGGGGTCGGTAGGGATGTATTTTGCAAGGATTACATGTTTATCACGCAAGTAATAATAAACAAAAGTGCGATTAAGTTACTTTTCTGCATATGTGTAGCTGTGTGGGTGTATACAGTATGTATGTTGGTGCTTATTTGTCGGTGCTGGTGTTACCCTCCAGTGAGATGCAGCTTCCATCAAAGAGCCAATTTAGAGAGCTGCTTTGCTTCACGCACGTCACTCTGTTACATCTTCACACAGAGTGGTTGAGATGCATGGGTTTGATTTTATATCAGGCTGATTCTCCCATATCCACCACTGATATGATTGAAGTTCCTCTCAGCATCTGACACTGAAAAGTGACTAAAACGTGTATATTTAAAAACAGAAGCCCGACTATCTTTATGCATCAGAGCTCCAAACAACTCCCTAAAATGTCTAAAATAGACATTAGATGCTACTTTTAACTAACATGAACATAATTAACTCCCTAAATTCTGCTTTCATGTCATGTTGGACCAGATCTGTTAAGTTGTACAAACATTTAATCAATGTGTGATGTGTGGCAGGCTCCCTGTATTTCAACAGATGCGGAAAATGTATCCCAGAATTCACCAAAATCAGTCGCGCATGTTTTCAATATAACAAGTTGTAGACAAGATAGTACAAGTGACTGGAGGAAAAAGTCAAATTGCGTTGTTTTCTTCAAGCTCCTGAGCAAAAAAATCAGCTTTTGTGCTCAACTGTCAATGGTAAAATGATGCTCATTAGAGAAATATTGACACTAATCACATCAATTATCACTGAGTCCATTGATTATTTTCTGATTTGTTCAATGAAATGTCGCAAATATATGAAACATTCTGGCTTTATTTGCACTAAACCCCCAAACTATCCTGTTTTCGAGGATAAAAACACAAAGACGAGGGTAAAATCCTTGAAAAGTAAATGTTTGTTAAACTAATGGCCTCAATGATAATTGTTTATCACCAAAGCTGTTGCTGATGAATTTTCATCTCATCAATAAATCAGTTGATCACCTCATCTTGTTAGTGCTAAGGCCAAACACGGTGATAGTTGTGTGAAGTATTTAGTTGTCTTGTGAGGATTACTGCATCCATCGACAAGTTTGTTCGTATACTGGTCTGGTTTTTGCCTGTAAATCTGATCTTTCTGTTTTACTAAAAAGTACTATTTGTGTGTATTTAAAGGAGTGCAGAACCATTGGTTTTGGATATTTTGCAATCAATTTCTAATGGTTCAATTTGGTCCCAGGTTCATGAAACATTGATCACGTGTGTGTGCATTTTAGTATCATCACTGCCTGTCAAACACAAAACCAAGCATCATGAATTCTGCACCATGTGTCACTTCCTCACTCTTCCTCCTTCCACCTGAGGCTCGGCTCGTATTGATTCAGGGTGACAAACCGGTTCAGGCATCACTGTAAATGCATCCTGTCTGATTATGTATTTTCGTGTTATGCAGTGAACGTGACCTCTTTTTAAATGACTGGAATATTAAAGAGCAAACACAACCTACAGAGCTCAATGGAGACGCCAGCAGGCAGCTGCACATCTCTCTGTTTTATCATCAGGTTTTTTTTTTCTTTCCCTCTTTTTTTTGAAATATAAATAAGCAGAAAACCTGACAGGAGTCGTTCAGACTGAAAGAAAACACATATGCTCATGCACACAAAGGAGGTGTTTGAACTTTTATGTAGGTAGAGCCTCTTCTCTCAACATTAGAGAAGAACTCTGACTTATTGTAATGTTAACACTGAATCTATATGGATAATTCACTGTATGGCTTTGATCCATTCTGCATCTCTTTGGTCTCCATCTACAGTATATTATATATGGTGTGTATGTGCGTGCATGTGGACGTTTTGTGCATCTAAAGGGCAAAGTAAATAGTAGAACACAACCGTCTTTATTGAACACCAGCATTTTAGAAGGTAGGGATTTAACATATATATAGTTGAAAGCCTACAAGAAAAGTAATTTAAATATTTATATATATCTTTACAAATGTTCATGAGCGAGTCAGAGAGCTCGTGTCGGCTAAACTTGCGATCTGGAAAGTGTACAAAGATAGACATGCACAGGGAAGAGTAACGACGGCAACCGCAAAGTCACCTTTACAAAATGGCTGAGTTAGACCCTTCTCTCATTTTCACTCTGTTGTAGTCTCACTCACACACACGCACACACATACACATACACACACACACCACAGTGTCGCCTAATCCAGGCAGTGGTGTTAACATCAGTCCCGTAGTGTTTTCTCTCCGACATCCATGGTAAACACACTGGTTGTTATGGCACAGATTGTACGTCATAAAAATGAAAATTAAGTCAGCTGGGTGTGTTTCAAGTGCTCTCAAAGGTACAGGGGGTTGTAAAATGGACCGTTATTGTCTGTGGGTTAGGATTTGGGTCATTTAATATAGTTAATTGTCTGCAAACTGAAGCTGCATAAACCACAGATGCAGAAGTTCAGTTTTTTTATGCTTGGAATCTAAATGTAATTCCTAGTAAATCACTGGGATTGAAACCGAATTTTCCAGATCCCTTTATGTGTGTCTTATGAGCGTTGTAGAGCTGCAGGCAGTGGGAAAAATCTGCAGCTACTTCTGTCACCGAATTCAGTGATTAAGCAAAAATTACAAAATGGTACTCGTCGCACCTTTTTTAATGTGTAGAATTGATCATATTCTTTGTCATATTGAAGAGAAATCTCAGTATTTTGTAAAGTGGGACTGTTGGTGACATAAAGCAAGGAAACTGAAATACAAAAACCTTGAGGTGGGGGGGGGGGGGGGTTATGCTCTTAATCATTAAAATAATCAGCAGATGAACTGATAATGAAACAACTGTGGTTTGTCATGTTGGCAGTTATTATCCCTGTCCTAGAAATGTATGATGTCAAGTTCATGTCCATGTTTACTTCCTGTTTTAAGAAATAATAAATAAATAAACAAAAGTCTTGAGTGAGTCACAGCCATCTCCATTTCGAGGCTCCGCAGAAGCACACACACACAAACACACACACACACACGCTGACATATGATGTGTCATTTCGGCTCATACATCAGAACGTCTTATTTAGGACCGTTCCAGCTAATGTCACATTTCAACTGAAGATAAATAAATAACAAATATAGGCGAACCGTCTCAAAGAAGACATAGTAATGCATGGAAATGAACACCTTTCTCAGTCACACACACAGGCACACACACTCCTAAATGCAGCGCTCCAAGGCACGGGGATGCAGTGGGTGGGGGCTACTCAGTCTTTTCTGTTTTCCCGTCTTTGCTCTGAGGCTCGGCTGTTTTCCGGAGCTGCGTCTTTTCTGAGCTGTTGTTGATCTGTTGGTCAGTCGGTCCGCTCGTTTTCCCACTTGAGTTTTTGTCCAGGTAGTTGAGCATCTCGCTCAGGACAGTCTGGAAGGTGCTGAGAGCTGCACAGACTGCAGGCGTGCCGAACCCGTGAGTGATCAGACTGGAAAAAGGAAGAAGAAAAAACTCAGAACAGTGACAAACTCCAAGACTCGGTGCATGAATCGCTAATATGGTGCAGATTCCTTTTTCCATTCACCTGTCGGTACACCTGCAGAGAAAACTTTTTGTCTGTGTGTATTAAGAAGCCTTTAATTCTGATCTCTAACAGTAAATTAACTCAATGTTAAGATTTACAAAGGAGGAGAAAAGGTAAAACAGCTCTTGCATGCTATATTATTCTCTAAAGAAGGTAGGTTTTTTAGTCAGGAAACCTCTGTCATTCAGATTTTTTTTCTCCAAATTCTGTTTTTATTCCTTAAATAATTAACAAAAGCAGCCAATTCTTTAGGTTTCAACAAAGTCCATTAATGTTTTCTCATTATATGCAGATATTGTAATATACTGACCACCTAAAGCATGAAATCCTTATTGTACCTTAAAAAAAGGATACAAATATATGGGAATTTGCAATCGATTACCAAGCTTCTTTCAAGTTCAGACAGCTTTTACACACTAATCTGTCTAAGAGTGGCCTTTTAATTCTATGTTTGCATCCATGTAGCTATTCTAAAATACTTTTTCACAGGCACATTAACAGCATCAGACTCATGGTGTTAATTAAAGTGTATTAAAACAACACACAGATGCAGAATAAAGTCAGAGGGTAAAAGATGAGCAGCCACAATACGTGTTTCAGGAATCATTTTTACTGTATGACACTGGATCTTGTGTCCTGTATGACCCTGAGGCAGGCTCTTGCAGGGCTAAATGCCTGGTCACCTTTCAGCGCAGACTTGTAAGCTGCCAGAAGCATGCTGTTGTTCAGCCTGTCATAACTGTTTATACAGCCAAGATCACATCTTGTTTCTCTGCCCAGCAGTCTACAGTACATCTCCCTATGGAGGTTTGATAAAACTTTGTATATTCTGCAATAGATGACGCCATAGATGTGACATTTCTGCTAACAAGCCGCCGTTCCCTCCTCCTCCCTCATTTGTGCCAAATAACAAACTGCACAGCTGCATCTTTCGAAAATGGCAAAGAGGTCAGAGCCAAAAAGGAAGGCAGCAAGAAATCTGCCTTCACTTGACGGATTTAGCTCACAATAAGTCAGTCGTTGTGTTTTATAAATGGGGTGTGTGTTACCTGAAATGTGTGAGGTGTCTCTGGATATCCAGGTCCAGGATGGGGGTCGGTCTTGAAGAGCCCAGAGGAGAACGATCTTGGCTCAACAAGTCCTGGAACTCCTTACAGATTTGCCTGACAGACAGAAGGAGGGAGGGACTGAGGGTTTACCATCTGTCTCCAACACATCGAAATTTGTGTCTATATCCTCCCCTACGCACCCAGCCTCATCTTTCACTCATCTAAATTTAAGTTTTCTTTTCTCTATTAACACAGTTGAAAACAGGCCACATACAGGAGTCAGCCATAAGTCAAATCTCAATCTAACATAAAACAAAACAAGGAACACAACATCTGAACATACTGGAGGTGTATAGGCTTACATAAAGGCTTTCAGTGTTGATCTAGTCAATATTACTGGCTTTAAATTGAACCCCTTGTTGAATTGACTTTATTGGAAAATAAAAATACAGTTAAAAAGGAGCTGGGTGTGTTTTTGTTTTCTTCCAAATCTTTGTTTATTTGAAATTTTGTGTAGTGTTGAGAAAAACACAATCCAGATAGCCAGTACTTCGGGAACACGATCATTTAAAAAAGAAAAACAATGAGTGTTTGAGTTTTTGTATTGGTGGTGAAGTATGCACTCATTAAATAATGTTACTGATTTCCCTGTCGCATCTTCCACAAGAATGACCATAGAAGGGACCAAAAAGTGGATATTTCTACTTAGAGAGCGACTTAAAGTTAAAAATTAAATGTCAAGTCTAAAATTGAGATAAGTCAGTAATTCCTCCACCTCCAATGAGCTCTGAGCTAATTTAGTTTTTCATTTAATTACTTTATAATTGTGAACAAACACTAACTTGCATATGGAACAAAGATGCACACTGATCAGTAAATATGTTGTCAAATTACTTGAGCCCTTATTTCTCTCTAGGTCTGTTTCATTCACGTCTATAAGTTGTGTCTGTTTGCAGCATGTGTGTTTATTTTCTTACTTAGTTGCGAGAACCATTTTCTTGCGTGCGCTAGTTTCTTTCGGCTCGTTGTGCTGCCTTGCCAAATGTTCCCCCACTGCCTTACTGGGAAACTCTGTCTCACAGGTGTAGCCAAAGTCCCTCGCCAGGTGAAGCGCCTCACCTGTGCACAAAAAAAACAATAGAAACGCTCATCAGACCAGCTGTAAAAGGTTAAAAATATACTAGAAATCAACAGAAATGATGCTGGCTATAGTCCGGTTACCTTCCACCAGGGAGGTGAGCAGTGTGACGTTGGCTGCTTTTCTCCGTCCTGCCGGCAGGTTGAGCCCTAAACGGTCTAACTTCTCCCGAAGACACCTGCCTCCGTTCTTAGATTTCGCTCTGTGGAAAAATAAATAACTTAACGTCACATACTGCACATCATTGGACTAGTACATTTCAAGAGTCTAAAAGTATACTTGAAACACTGTATGACTCATCATTTGATCACATGTGGCCTCCTTGTTCCACCAAAGATTCTTGTGTTTAATTAAGTCTTGAAAGTAAAGATGGAAGAATATAGATTGGTTTTGATTTGACAGAGCCATAAAATCAAACAACAAATCAAAGCGTCATGAATTAAAATGTGTCATTTTGTGTGCTCCACTCTATTTTTTAATTACAGCACAGTTATATATTTAATATGCTTTCTGGTTACATGTCCCCTTGAGTTTCCCCTCTTTCTTTTTTTGTCTGTGTTTAATGTGTCTATAAACCCAAAGTGACAAGTTCTATTTTGGAAAACAGGTGGACAGCATCTGTTATTTCTTCTTGAAATTTTGACAAACCTTCACTTGCTGTGCACCTTATCCTTTAGATTATTTTATCTCATAGATATTTAGGAAAAAAAAAATATTTGTATATTTCCTGTCATTCTGTTACTTAGTGTCTAAAACTGAGTCCAAGTAAAAATGAATTTCCTGTCCTTCAGAGTGAAGCGGCTGCAGTTCTTATTTGCTTATAACAAAGTCAAGAAAGAACATCCACTAATAGAATTTGATTTGTTTTATTCCAACTAAGAATCAACACTTGTATTTGTACATTATTTTACTTTGTTGATTCCTCATCTTGTAGGATCAGCCATATTTTCTGCTCTCTCTCATCCCCCCTTCCCTTTCTCTCTGTCTCATCAATAATACAGTGCTGGCAACTCTTGCTTTCCTCTGGTTTCTCTGATCCTGGCATGCTTTGGCCTGGTCTCGCCTCCCTCTGGCTCCCTGGGCATGGCGGCGCGTGCAGCCCCGGCCCTCGTTCGCCCACAATAGTCTTTGTGGGCGCAACTGTATATCCTCCGTTTCATCTGAGGGCTACAAAGACTCAGGCTGCACTCTCCAGTGTTCACCAGCCAGCTTTAGGCTTTAAAAAAGGGTTTCACTTTTAAAATCTCCCTCCATCAAACTCTTCACTTCAACATTATTTTGTTATAGGAACGACAAATATTCAAAACATTCATTGATCTCCTTTTTTCAGTCGTACAATGTGACATATGGGCTGAGATTTTCCTCAGTTGTTGACTTTTAAGGTTATGGTTTGGGTTTTGTTTCACATTTTTTACCACCATAATAGCAACTCTTACTCTTACATATTCCCCCTGCAGCAAAATGGATTCCATAAATTATCTTAGGCAACCTTATGTGCCTTATTGTTTTTTAATTTTTTGCAATTTCATCAAGGTGCTACACACCTGGGGTCAAAATGGATTCATCAGGCAATCCTTTAGGCCTCGCTCTTTATTTAATTTTTTTTTATATAGCTTTCTATAAATATAAATCTATTGTTTAACCTTTTGTGACCCAACATTGCACGAGTTTCACAGCTTTACTTAAAAATAAAAACACAAAAATGTTGTCTACTGCAAAGGATATTCCATTAAAAAATACATATCTGAAGAAACTGTTACATTATTATTTTATGTAAAAAAAGCAGAAAATGTTACTTTTGTAGTTCTCAGGAGATTAAAACCATGAATATCAGCATTAAATGTAAAGCTTCTATATGATTTACAATTAAACATAAAAACACTTTCATAAATCAACTGTATTGAAATAAGTTTGAAAGCCACACATTCTGTTCAGCTCCATTTCCTGTTTTAAAATTTGCAAATCACTGTCCTCCTGAATTCTTATATTGATCCATTTAAGGTAGGTTGATGTCTTTGTGCTTTCCATGTGTGTTGGCTCTGACCTGCGCAGTATGCCTCCCAGTAGGGAGGCGTTGAGGCACTCTGGCGGGGACAGTCTTCTTTTCACCTCGGCAATGGTGACTTTGTACTTGGAGGTGGAGCTGAGCAGTGACAGTCGGCCCGGTACCGAGCAGAACAGATCTGTAGGATTCACCACACATGTTCCTCCTGCACACAGACACAAGAAATATATGTTGTCACTGTATGTACATGAAGCAACACCAGAGAAACAAAACCTATTTTTTGTCATTATGCACGTGTTAAAGGACTGGAGAAAGTGGTTAAAGCAAAGCAGCTCCATGTCACACTTCTGTAAGGCAACTTTAGTGGCTTTTCCACTTCCTCATTTATGATTTAGAAACCATAAAAAATCCAGCAAACAATCTGAATAATACACACTGAACTGTCTCCAAATGACTTTTGTACTTTGTAAATAAATATTTCTCACATGTTGTACTTTGATTTGGGAGGAATCACGTCACTGTGGCAACTAATTGTGTGTAATGTGATGACATAAACTTCCTTAATGTTTACACTTGTATGCCAACTTTCACAAAACATCCATCTTTGCGCAAATTTCTACAGCGGAAATTGATTAACTCAGATTTCTGCAAAACGGACCAATAAATAAAGAAGTATATGGACATTTTCAACCCTTTTATAGCAGAATAATGGAAAAAAAATTGCAATGGACATTTGGATTAACTCCTTAAAAGAGAATAAGTATAAGTATGCAAATGCCCGACAAGC
Organism: Ostorhinchus rueppellii; assembly: GCA_030068375.1. Lineage (NCBI taxonomy): Eukaryota > Metazoa > Chordata > Actinopteri > Kurtiformes > Apogonidae > Ostorhinchus > Ostorhinchus rueppellii. The sequence continues at coordinate 10,888,789 of JAQQZY010000017.1, read as the reverse complement.
AAATATATAGACACAATTTTGCAAAATATGCGAAAAGAAAGACTGCCTAAAAATGTGTATACCTCTAATACTATGAACACTCTTTGTAATGAGAAGCATGCTGTATCATTTTAACCTTTACTTTGGTTGTAGGTGCTTTTCGCTCCATGCTGAACGTATCCAATAAAAATCCATGTAGACCTTGAAAAGCCTTGACTGGCAGAAAACATATGTACATTTTAGTCCAAAATAAAACTAATGTGTCAATATATCTTTAAACTTACCCCTGGATCCACAGTTAAATCTGATACTAGCGTTATATTGTTGTAAACAGTTTTATACTTGTATCCTTGCAGCAGAAAAGCTGTTTTACAAGATGATGCTTCAGTGTATTAAAGCCAGAATTAAACATTTGGCACTAGGTTGTGTCTGATATCAGTGTGGTTTTAAGTTTGCGTGTAGTCTTCATTTTCCTTATTTTAAAATTTGCAAATATCAGAATGCAATGGAAATTTTACAAGCAAACAATAAGCATCTTTTTTTTTGTTTTTTTTCTGGGTGTAATAATTTATCAGCTAACTATTGAAGTTATTACAAAAAAATCTGCTGGCAGTCAGAACATTTTAAATGATCATGATCAAAAGATTTTTACACTTCGATGTAATAACTATCCATATTTGTAACAATCATACTGTATTTTGACCTAATATGTCACAAATTAGCAGCAGGTTTGTGTATGGTGTTCAGTGCACCACTGAAAACAGGATGTATTTTATTTCTAAATTACCAGAATAAAAAGGGCAGAAATGAAAGCAATAGCAAATACAAATAAATATGTCCAAGCATTTTTAATCATCACTTGTGCAGTCAGTGTCTTTGCACTGTAATTCCTTTTATACTATTTACATATTATACACTTATTATGTTTTGCTATGTACATAAATTTATATTTCTGCTTAAGCTCAATATTTATATGTGAAAGAATTGGCTGCACCAATCCCAGGAGGGGAAAACAAAACCTTCCTTTAATCACCTTCCACCAAACCAGTATTTCTCTGTGAGGCTCCTGAAACCTGAATAAATGATTGTGGTTGTGATAGTGAAAGCTCTTTCACATTATTAATTGCATCTGGATCAGTGTTGCTGCTGGATCCTCCTGGAATATATTGACTGCTGTGTGTAGGCCTATTATTATTAAACTTTCACTTGAACTAACGTCCCAAGTAGCTGAAACGCAAGGTCTCTGTCTGATGTACTGTAGGCTATATTCTATTATTCATCTGCCTCATTATCAAATCTAACAGCAGGGTGTGTCGCTTTGTTATTAGGCCGTATGGGTATGATGGAATGAAGAACAGGATGCCGTTTAGGTCGAAAAGCATAACGCTGCAGGCTAAGATGGGGAAGTCAGTGTAACCGGGACAATATGGACAATTAGATAACCCTTATATGTGACCATCTGTAACCTATATTTTCTGCCCTGGGAATCTATTATTTAACATCAGCAGAAAGGGTTTCCCATCATCCCTGCCGCCATGCTTGGTGAAGGCACTCAGACCTGTGGCTTCAATAGAAATATGTCACCCAGGTTCAGCACCATGGACAGCGGCTTCCACCTTTCATTTCAGCACCGTGGACAGAGACTCCTGCCTACAGGCCCACGGTGACTTCATAACGCGTGGAAACAAAAGCCTGTTGTATTCCAGCGGGCAGCACTTTGTAAAAAGGTGGATGGCACTTGTATTTCACTCAGGCTGTCAAAAATGGACGAATGCAGGTCGAGGGAATCGATTGATACTATTGGTTGAGGTAGAGCTCCTGTGTGTGTGCGCGCGTGTGTGCGTACGTGCGGTGTGCGCGTGTGAAGTCCGGCTCGTCTGTGTCTATCTGTGACACAAACCGGGCAGACCTGTCTGTCAGATTCACGCGCTCTGACAGGAGCGCGCGTCTCTGAAAGCCGCGGGTTCACATCATATTAATTCCCCTAAAAATGTTTTGATTCAAAGTAGTTTGTATTTTATGTTGCCAAGGGCAATCGAAAAGAGCTATTGCCGGTAGTGCAGTCAGTGGAGCGCGCGGGCCCAGAGGCGATAACGGTATTTAAGCAACGGAGAGTAGCCTCGGGCTGCGGCGCGAGCGGCGGGCGGGATCACACGCGGAATCAAGCGCCTTTTACGAGTTTGCCACGAAAATTAAAGAAAAAGAGACACGGGCCAAATGTCATTCTCATATTTTAACAACAATGTTTAGAGCTCCAAAAAAGCTTGCCAATGTCTTGACAGAAAAGACAGAGGCGCGTGCACGGGGCAGTGGCGGGGACGCGCGTCTGACAGATCAGCTTGATCTGTGAGGCTGCTGTTAGAGCTGAACTGGAAAAGGGATAGCAGGGTGATTAAAACACAGACGACTCCTCCTAAGTAGGATCCGCGTTTCTTGAGTGATTTTCTTTTGAAAAAGGTTATGTGAATATTCATGCCGCCAAAGCCGCAGTCAGAAAGAACAACATTAATATGATCTCGGCTGAATCCGGGGCCCCGCTCGGCATTAGCATATCAAAGCGTCCGCCCGAGGCGAGAGAAGCTATCGATACGGGAGCGGGAGGTAAAGCAAAGATTATTGGTTGTGATGGTTGCAGCGGCTGAGCTCAGGGCCAAATACGGCGCACCATTAACCGAAAGTGATAGCGAAGGGATTCCCGCGTCAATCCGAGAGAAAAGCCCCAACACCTAGGCAGAGCTGATGAAAAATTAAACCCGAGACACAGCCTTCCTCCCTGTATGGAAAAACCACAACACTGTGTGTTTGTGTAGCCTATAGACCCGACTGAAAACAAGAGCGAGCTTTGATGGAGCAAAAACAGATCCACAGCGTTTTAAAGCCCATTCATGAGGAGACTGTCTGGCCTCCTATATGTCGTGGTGTAGGCCATCCACAGCCTCCCCTTAAAGTCAACCTGAGCAGCCCTTATGGCCCTGCAATTAATCCAGATGTCTTATTAAATAGACGGCACAGAAACACAACACAACAAAAAATAAGAACAATTGGGATACACTTTACATAGACCTCAAAAACACATCCAAAGATAAGAGAAGAAACAGAACAATTAGCTGAAAGGCAAACTCAGATTAAGGAGAGAAAAATAAAAAATACATTCTTGAAGCCATGTTTTACGCATTTTAAATGGGTGTTTTTGTTTGCATATATTTTCTAATCCAATTAATGTTTAAATGACAATAGTGCATAAGCCTATATGTCTTAAATGAAATTGTCTGAGGCCCATACAATTTTAAAGCTGAAAATAATTTGCTTTTGCAATAACTTTCATGCGGAAATCATCACTTACATTGTAAATAATGTGCTTACATCTTTCCGTGTTTGTATTTTAATTAAAGACAGATAAAATAATCAACAACGATGTGTGAGGATTAGATCAAATTTATGCCCTCAAAATAGACATGAATATTACATCAGAACACTGGTGGCTTATTTTACGGAAACCAAGACAAGCCGTCAGTTTGCAGTGTTGAAATGTCGCCTACAGGTCTGACTTCAAAAAGGAAGTGTCTGTAATGTGAACTATAGTGTGGCAGGGTATGCGCAGGTGTTTTAAGTGTGCCATACAATCTATAAGTTATGTTAAATCAGGGCTAGGAAATGTGTGACATTGTTGACATTTTTTTCCCCAGCTAAACTGCGACTGGAGTGACTGTGTAAATGAGTGACAGTGACATTTGGTAGTGGAAATGGGAGTGTGCGTGGCTGTGCGTGTACAGTGTGTTGGTGTTTAAACGGAGCGGCTCCTGCTGTAACATGTTGACAGCCGACAAGTGAGCAGTGTTCCGCCTGTTTGTCTGTTTGCTCGCTGTCTTGTCGTCTGGAGCCGTGCGTGGTTCATTCACGGCCTCCGGTAGAAACAACAGAGGGGGGAAAAAAACCAAAAAAAAAAAAACCCGGGGCCTTACCTCTCCGGATTACGCCTCCTTGGCCGTTCAGCACGAGCCCACACTGCGCTTCCACGGAGCCCTGCGGAGACATGAGCTCATTATAGGACTAGAAGTGGACGTGAAATCACTTCACCAGGATTTCCACGTAGTTTACCAAGGCAGACTTCAACACAAATCACAACTGCGTCGTTGCTGTATGATCAGAGGCAGTGTTCACCCATGCGTTTGCTTGCTGTTTATAGGCCTATAAACGTGAATCATACAGATAACACATGATTTATTCAATTATAAACACACTCAAACTCCTCATCCCCACCACCATTATGTGTATAAAGCTATTACCAAGGAAAAACATTGCTTGTAATCAAAAAACGTATTTTTTCTTCAGAAGATAGAACTGTTTTACGCTTTTTGTGGGAGTAATGTGCTGCAACAAGACCATTTATCTGCATAAAGAAGACTGTAATTAATAGTGTTTGTAAGTACATTTAATGCTCTATTATTCTTCTGCAGCACCTATACTTCCCATAGGCTTGTTCTTATTATAGCCAAAATATTATTATTATTTCTATTAAATTATGTACGTCAATGGTTTTCAATTTTTTTTTTAGCAATACACCTCCTCAGACTTGCAACTCCTTTTCATAGCTGCAGATGATATAAGATTTTTTAGAAGTTTGAAAAATATTACATGAGCTATTTAGTCTCTCGACCTCTACCTATAGATCCTTTACTCTAGTGTCTGTAAAGCAGTGTGAAGTTTGGCAGTGAGAGTCAAAGTCTCCTTAATATCCTCCAGAATTGGTCCTGCTGCACGCCCTTTGAACAATTTTCTAGTGGTGGAAGCCTTTTGTTAGAAAGTGTACATCACTTATTGTGCTTTGAGTAAAATTGAGGGCACAGTAAAATAAAAGATGCAGCTCACGGCTCACCCAGAAACGAGCTTAATTTGAAAGGCTCCAGGCTATAGCACAGCACGGCTCATCCAGACTGAGAAATGAAGGAAAGTGTCCAGAATTAGTTGCAGCCACCAACCTGTTGGGGGTCACTCAGTAACACTCCTTACAACAGGCTGCCTGCATATACAGCCTATGTATACATATATAGGAGGCCTGTATGTGTGGAAACCTGTTAACGCCGCCATTTTGGTCCAGATCAGACTCGCGTGCTATCAACAATGTCATCAAGAAAGGAGAACACGCGCTTTTTATTCAGAAAACACTTAATCCCCCGTGCGAGCCTCGAGGCCTGGCCCACGCAGAAACCCTGATTAAAATAAACTGGAAAAAAGGAGCTTGTTGTAGTTCTTTCTTAACCAGCTCCTGCTCTGTTTCTTTTCTTCTACTCCGAAGCTAAAGTGATTATAAAATCAATATACAAAACGCAGAGGTCTTGCATGAATTAGCTTAGTGACGGGAGAAAGGTGTGGCAGCTGCTTTTGTTCAGCATGAAAATCTCTTTAACGCGCTCAAAGATGCGACCGGGCTGCACGAGACCATGGGCACATCTGTTCCGTCCATACATCCGCCGCGTGCAAGCTCAGGTTCACGAGCCGCTCTTTTATTTGGCTCAATAGAGGGTTAAACCTGGGCTTAAAAAACACCCAAACAGCTTAAATAAATCTAATATTTACTGTAAGAATTATCACCTGTCGGCAAAGACGTAAAATCACTGAAAATAAAATAAATTATCCCATACTCGGCTTTAGATGACGAAATATTATATTTACTACAAATTAAACTGAAAGAAAATTGTATTTGTATTATTGTGGAATTTAATTGTAATATTCATAAATATAATGCAATGGGAGGGTTTGTTTAAAAAAAAAAAAAAGCACATTTAAATGTAATAAAACGCAAAAGCTACGTACAATAAAAATTACAAATCCCAAAAATCACCTAAAGCATTATGGAACAATTTATTTTTCTAAATATTTATATTCTAATAATTATCCTTAGATATTGCCACACCCAGTGAGTTAAGTAAAATGAATTAATCCAAATTAAAATTATAAAATTAGTATAGGTACACACAAAAAAACCTTAAATCATTGCTATAATTATAATAAATATTAGCTGTCTTGTTGCCTTTTGTGTAAAATATTGTGGATCATTCTTATAAACATATAACAGCGTCTAAAAATAGCGATTAAAGTAAGAGTTTATTGACCTGGATTTAAACAACGCTGGTAAACAGATAATGTGACTGAAATAATTTGTCAGTGTGTTAAAGTGTATTTAACTAGAGTCGTGTTTTAACCGGCTCAGATGTCGCTGCATAAGTAACTAAGTTGATTGACGTTAAGTCGGTAATTGGATAAACTACGGTGCTTTATGGCGCTCGAGCTGGGCTTTGTGCCCTGAACCCCGATCCGTTAATCCGCCCTTTACCGGAGAATAGAGGAACCAGCGGCTTTTCTTTGCCTCAGCAGACAGCCGGACACACACACACACACACACACACACACACACACACACACACACACACACACACACACACACACACACACACA
>JAQQZY010000017.1:10856838-10873772 GCA_030068375.1 Ostorhinchus rueppellii | reverse complement strand
TAAATAATAATAATAATTTTTAAAAAGTCCCAAGTATTCAACCAACAAGCCATATTTAATTGATTTCCTTATTAGACTCAAGAAAACATCATTACGTTTAACAAGTTTGGAATATTTGGTTAATAAATGTAATATTCAATTACCGTAATGATATTTTTGTAACTATTTCTCACTTAATCATTGCTTCCTAGAATTTTCTACTGTATATACATAACAGAATCCATATCTTGTTTCAGATGCACAGTCTTCTTTGTGCCTTTTTTGTTTTTTTCTCCCTCTATCAGATTTGGTTTCTGGCTTTTTTAGTCTGTTCAGTTTTTTCCCAGTATTTTTCAGCTCAGTATGTGTTTCACAACAGACATGTTGATGTTAGACCAGTCAACACGTGTTGCTGTTGTTCATCTTTGCCACATATGGAGCTGAAAACCACACAATTGTAACTTTTCATAGCAGGGAGACAAAAGCTGAGAATAAAACAGATTTTCAGATCCACACCCTCACTGTTCATGTAAATCACTGGTCCACAAGTAAAGGTCTTACATTTTAATAATACGTAAGAATCATGTGTGAAATATCAAAACAAGACCTTTTGGTAGCCGGCGTGTTGTTGTTTTCATACATGAAAAGTGAAGTATTTTTGCGGTTCTTGTCCCAGCCAGCAGAGTGCGCCGCTTTGGAAGTGCAGCCCGAGGGGAGATTAACTTGCAGGTCTCTAAGAAAAGAGAGGGCACACACACACATTCACTCCCATTCTCACTTTCAAAGCTAGTAAGTATACACATGCAAGGGGGCGATGCAGGTTCAATGACTTTGATCGTGTAATTCCTGTGTAATCGCTGTAATCTTTTAAAGCAGAGCTGTTTGAATGTATGTTTGTGTGAAAGTCTGTGTGAGTGACAATGCGCCTAATGTACATCGGATTAGCAAGATGAAGTAGAGGCTGAGACAACCGCTAAAAGAAAATCTTTAGGAATCAAACGATCTGGCCAGCTGCTCTTTTACAGCTTTTCAGTCCAGTACAGTCAGACTAACAGACATAGACAGGACAGTTTTACTGCAACTTACTCAACTTACCTGACTATGTATATGTCACATTGACAGAGCTGAAACTGGCACACTCACAGTTTGGGCTCTTCGTAGCTCCTCACATGTTTATTCTGTTTCTGGGGTGTGAATGTGAGTGTCACCAGGTTTGATGGTTGGATCATTTGCTTTGAAAACAGAAGACAGTGTGCAGACTGGAATACAAAAACACACTGGCATTTCAGTGGCTGTTTTCAATGAGGAGTGACATCCCACTGGCTGTAAAGCACTAGCTGTTATCCAACTATGCATGTATATGGATAAAATGATAATAAAATAAATGAATCATGAGAACCTGAAGTTTGTGTGTCTTTCCTTTTGTTTTAGTGATACTTGTACTTCCTATGATTCAATAAAAAAGGCGTTTTTCCAATTCTTACCATGTCTCCTCTGTTGTACCTGACCAGAACCTCTTGTATCAGTGTTTTGTTAGTTATCCTCAAATAGACAAACAATTCTTAAAGAGATTGTTCAGACTAATCCGTAAGAGTTTGACTGAAGATATGGGATGAATCTTTGGTGTCAAGCCTCAATTTTTACATTTATTCACTTGTTAGTTTACAGCATTTTCTTCCTATTGTCACTTCAACAACAGTATTTTTCAATAGTGGAGGTGGGAGCTAACTTTTCCACAATAATGTGACTTGAAACAATGCTTCACCATTAATTTTTCATCTTAAAAACATACAGAGACACTGGTTTTAGGGTTGTTTGTAGCCTCGTCTTTTATAGAGCACTATGGTTGTGGTCAGGTTTACTCCTAATAAGTGTTTGTAGGTTTTATTGTAGATGTCATCTGCCATTTTTGGGACAAAAGAGTATTTTGTTTGAGACTAAGCTGTAAACTAATGCTAATTTTGTGACAGTTTGGATGATTTTAACTCTGTCCCTGATGTCTTGAAGAACCATGATGGTGTGGCTATAAAAGAATGAACCCGTGGACCTGTCAGACTACTGATGGAAACACTACCGCATATATTTACTGAGCTTCTCCGCTTTTATTCTAGAGAGATATTTTGAGTCAACATTTCTTCATTGATAACTCTGTCATGATATTCTCAGTGTGAAGACTAATCAGTAAACTATGATACTGTAACCATCTTATTTACAGTACTTTTTGCCAGAGTGAAGATGTTTTGAACTACAATACTTTACCAATTAGCTTAAACCAAGGAATTAGCTGTGTTTCAGGAGGAGAGACGGTTACGCTTCGACAATTACATCCTTAAAAAAAGGTAAAAATGCTAGCGCAGCTGAAATTACCAAGTCAAGCAGGACAAAACACTCATATTTCACTTATTTATTTGGCTCAAATCAGATGAATTATACTGCATGCTCCATCACAGTAGAAGAATGCTGAAGTGTTCAGTGTCTGTGAGCCTAATGAATAAGTGAACTGTGAGTATTTTGTCCTCCTTGACTTGGAAATTTAGAATGTGCTGCCTTTTTATATTTTATACCAAGAAATAAGCCTGAGTGTTTTAGAAGGTCAGGTGGGGGAGCAGCAGACAAGCTAATCTTTGTGAGCTTGCATATAATGGGAAGTCAGAGTTTGTGTTATTTTAGCCAAAACATACTGAGAAAAATGACCGTACAGGCTTCTATGCCCAATATTTACCTTTAAAGGCGTCTTAACATGTTCAGGCAGTGTTATCAGAGAACAGTTAAGGGACTACCAGGAGCCTCTAAGGATGTAGACAATATATAGTTCCACTTTTGTTCTTGTCATATTCTATTGTGTTAAAAGCTACACAAAACACCACGTCGACAAGAACCTGATGTCTTCAAGTGAGAAACCTGCCTGCACCAATTATTTACCCTAAAAATATTTTAGAAGACGGCTGACAGGCCTCATAGTCGATTGGTTAAGAGTGCCAACCATAAAATACAACAGGCCTCTTTTGAGTTTTTGTTTAGCTGTGTGTTACCTGAATCTCTGTTCTCGTTTCCTGTCTCTTCCCTACCTTTAAGGCAATACAACCTCTGAATATACCTATATAATGTGCAATCGTACAGTTTGAAGTTGACATTTGCTTACTTTCCGTCAGTCATGTATGTGAATGCCCTTTTTCTGGGGCAGACTGATTGTACAATATACATCTTTGGACACACATTTGTACTACTTGGTGTCTCAATCAAAACAATAATACAACATGTTTTTTGATGAAGGAGCGAGGGGTCATGGAAGTAGTTTTTTTTTTATCATGACGACTCTTACACATAAGGTCGTATATGTTAAAATCCTACTTACATCAATAAATATACAGCACTGTGCAAAAGTCTGAGGCCACCTTTAATTTTTATAGTTTTTGCAGGGTTTGAATAAGCTTGTTATGTATTTTTCATTCTCTTTTCTTCAGCTACAACAAGAAAAGTTTGGGAATATGTGCAGCCTTTAAAGACACGCAAAAAACTGAACTAAATGGGTTGTAAAAGTTAAAGTTGCTATTTGTTATGACCCCTGACCCCATGACAAGAAGCAGAGGAAACAGTTTGAAATGTCTGAGTGTGTTGAATGAAACCTGGTAAAATATCAGAAAATTAATGCAATAAATGTCATATTGTCTGAACAAAAGGGTTCATGGTATGTTATGTTCATAGGGACACCATGCTAAATATGAACTTTTTGGTTTATAGATGTTTTTTTCCTTGAAACTTTAGTTTTTATGGCTTTATATACTGTATTTCCCATATATCCAGATTACTGTAGTACGTAATACAGAGATATATGTAAATAAATAAATAAATAATTATGTATTCTTTTCTTATAACTTTAGTGAACCAAAAATCCTAGTGTTGGCTTAGGACTTGTGTACAGTACTATATATTAACACTTTATCATAGCAGTAATGAAGTGACAGAATTTCTTTATTAGAATTTGGAGATTGTGGGTATACATGATATACTCGAACTACTCAAGGTCTGGTTGTTTTTAGCCAAAAAAAAAAAAAAGAAAAGAAAAGATTTTCGAGCACAGTTTAATTTATTCACTGCGTTCTGAAAGCACATCAATGAAGCAACTGTATGCCCAAAATATATATAAAACAGAAACCCCCTTATTGTTTCAACATGACAAAAATATCATTGTGCTTATGTACCTTCCAGGCCACCATTAGTCCCATTGATTTCCCCCCACTGTCAAAACTCACTTGTCTCATAGTGTTGCCTTTTTAGCCTCTAATGCTTTTGTTTATCCTCAAACACAACAGCGGCAGATCTGAACAGAAAAACTGAGGATGAAACAACACCCAAACCGTGCAAAAAAAGGGCTGAGAGAGCTGCTGGAAAAGTTGAAAGCAGACTTGGTCAATTATAACAGACTCCTCTGGCTTTGAGCCTTCGGTCGTCCATAAGCTCATATGCTGTTTTCTTAAGTCATGAGCTGCCAGAGAAATCCTGTTTACTGTGTAACAACCAGTGTGGATGTCAACCGCAGCATATACGCATCCACCTGAGATCACAGACCCTGCTGCTTTATGGCAAGACAAACACCCACATTACACATTAACACGCCGCAATACACAGGAAAACACACCACAACAACAACACCGAGGCAGGCCTTATAAGGGGAGATGAATGTGCATATGTGTGTGCGGTTACTTGACTGCTCCTGTATAATTACCAGAGAAGTCTCCTGATGTGGAACCTTTGCTGTTCTCACAATGAACCCATTTACCGCGGCAAACCATCAAACACCTGCCAAACGCACACACACGCAGGCTGAATGGTTTACATACACACACATATAGGCCTAGAGAAACATATACACAGACACACACAAACCATTTCAAACGAATGCAGGGAAATAAACAGAGACGAGAGCACACAACCCCTTCACCCCTCTGGGAATTTTACTATTCCGTACTTCTCTGCTTCTCTCATCCCTCTCTCTCACTCTCTCTCTCTCTCTTTTCCTCTCTCTCTTCGTCTCTTCCTCTGCTCCTTTGTCTCCCTGATTATGCAGTCGATCCCAGGGTGCGCTACTCACTGAGATCATCCACCTGTCAATCTGAAGCACACACACTTTTTTTTTTTTTTTTTTGCACACACCATTCCACCAGTGATATTGATACAGAGGAAATATTAATGACTTCACTCACCTGCAATACACTCTTGTATCTTGCACTTCCAACACCGGGCCATGCAATTCATCAAGACACAGTTCTGGAAACTTCCACTCAAAAAAAAAAAAAAAAAAAAACGATGTGGAGGAATAACACTGCATGCTTTGTGTCTGAACACACACATGCATGTTGAGAAGTGTCACATCAAGTAAGAAAAATGCAAGATGGCGTGTAATTTTTGCACATCTTAAACCATGTCATGTTCTTTCTTAGTGCTTTGGCGTACATATATATATCGTTTTATGTAAATCTGCGTGCAATCACAAATCATCTTTAAGTCATTATATGCAAATACATTACTCGATGCAGTTAGGAAGATGAACTTAGCTATAAATATTGGATATGACATCCATTTTTAACTATGTTGTATACTGTAACATGTCAGTGCTTTACCTAATATCTCCTTTTAAGTGCAAATGCTGGATTGTGCCCTACAGATGAACTCCTGTGCATTCTCACACCACAGCTATCAGTCGATATGTTTAACTAATGATGAAGGCAAAACACTGGCTTCTTATTTTTAATTCAAGAGCTTTCCTTTGCATCTACTGTCATATTTACTCTCAACCTTTGATACTAAGGATTTGAAAGCAGATTTTGCTCATCATATGAGTGGTTTTTAGACTGCTTGATCACCACATCCAATGAAAGGACAAAACCAACACCATTTCTGATTATTTGATTATTTATTTAGTCAGTATCCACATTAGTTATTACCACAGCAACACCTGTTCAAGGCATTCAGACATAACGGATAATAAATGGAGAAAACATAAATGCAATAGCCTATTTAGTTCATACACCAACTAATATCACAAAACAACAACAGCGGTGCTTAACACTTTAACAGTCAAATCTTTCCAACTTTGCCCCAGTCTTTGCTCTCAGCTCTTTGCCTCTTTAATCCAGAGAGATACTATATATGTGCATGACAGAATAAACTTCAGTGGGCAATGAATGTAAATTATACCCATTGAAACAGAATGCTCACTGATATGTTTTTAATAACTTTGGAACATCAATGGAGCTGTGACCCAGAGGGATAAGATCAAACTTGTAATGTTTTATATTGCAACAGCTTTTAAACCTGTAATACACATTTGGACAAGGAACTTTGGGGATTCTTTCTCTGAAACTTCACTGAAATGGTGTCAGTGGTGTGACATTGAGGTGTTTTCATTGGTTTATGTCAGCAGGGACATTTAACAATGCAGGAAGACACTGGTTGGGTGAAAACTGGAAGTTGTGCTTGTGTATTTATGGTTGATTAATGGATGGATAAGTGTGTTATATGAGATTGATACAGTAGGTGATGATTGTACTGAATTGGTGCAAACTGCTATCCCACAACCAAAAACAGAAAGCATCTAGTTATGCAAATTTCATGCATCTATTGTCATTATTTATGTTATACTTTAATGAAGGTGACTGAATCCAAAACCTCTAAATATCAGCTAATGAAAGTGGTGCTTAAAGAAATTTCCCATTTGTTTGAAGTTCAAAAAACTACTTTATTTAATATTTTCTGTCTAAATCATAAAATTTGCATTAAAAGTGTTTTCATCTGTAATATTTCAATCTTTTCATGCCTCTACTATGTTAAGTTTAAGTCAGTTAGACTCATTTTAGCCACAGTCTCTCATTATTCAGTAAAAGTGTTGAAAACCAGTGTGTAACATCACTACCAAGTACCTCTTTTCTGTAGTTTTACAAAGTTTTTGGTGACCTTGTCATTGCTGTTATTGGTGTTTTACATACATGCATAACAGTTTATAGCAGTGTGGTCTAAATATGTAATAACTAGCTTCTTTGAGATCAAAATTCAACAAACATTACTCAACACATGGTCATTATAGAGGCAGGTTTCAGTATCAGTAGCGACATGGAAATTGAATGATTGAACTTCAGTAAGTAAATACTTAGATCTATATGCAATAAATTACATTTAGAGCTCTGAATCCTTGCTGGTCTCATGATTCGATGCAAGTACAGCTCACCTGTCAGAGTTCCAGTGACATTGGACTTTTAAAGGCCATTACAATAATAACAGCTTAGATCAGGAAAAAATGGATAATTAATTGTTTGGTAAGCGTCAGACATCTTTAACATTATTAGGAACTGGATGGCTATTTAGCTAAAAGTCCAAATCAAAGAAAATAAACACATCCATAACTCCGGAGCTGTAAAGCCAGCATCTGGAATACATTTTGGTAATTCATGAGTTTTCATTTTTCCATAGTCTGTAATTCTAGTTCAGAGGGATAATATTAGTCGGCAGCCAGAATCAGAAAGAAGTTCAAGTGAGAAGATAGTTTATCAAACATCCAAATGATGTTTTTCTATGCACTGAGATGGGTCACTACATTCAAGATTATATGCAAGTGTATTTGGAAACTATATAATGCATAAACTGATCCTGTAAATGCACGCTTAGTTTTGTAATCTGAACTCTCTATTACACAAACTGCTGCCTGTTTTCAGCCTCTAGATCTGTGTGACCCATCTCAGTGCATAGGCATTATAAAGGCAAAACAGAAATTCACTGCATTTACAAGTAGGATGTTACAAGTGTTAATATTGAATATATTCGCTCATTTTATTCACCAGATAAGATGGATGGATAGATAGGTGGAGGTAGTATCTCGTCCATACAGCTCATTTCATTTCTCAGCCTCACTCCATCACTCTCGCTGACATCCTGGGCCTTAGCCTCATATGCTCTGATGGTAGGGGTTACCATGGTAACCGAGTGGTCTTGTGGCCCTGGATGTACGCAAACCACATCCACTCCTCCTCTCTCCCTCGATCTCTCTCGGTCTCTCCATGCATACATATTTGGAGCTACAGGTGCCCCCAAAAGTATCATCCTTCCTGATTTTGATTGACACACTCGAGGGGCGGTGGATCACAATTAGTGATGCGGCTAATTTCCCACAATGCCCTGCAGCCACTGGGCACCCACTGCGCCTGCAGCCAGCTCATCAATATTCATGAGACATCGGATAAATATGCAAATGAAGAGGCAGTGTCCAGGTGAACAGCCGCGGCTCACCAATCAGAGCCCACCGTACACTCTCGACATCCAGGGGAGGGAGATGTGGCAGGAAGTGGCATCAAAAGGAACTCATTATCATTAAAATCACAAATAATGCATAAAATCTCTGTATACCCTGAGTTCTTAATTAAGCCAAACCATAATTTGAGTGATTAAACCAAACCCTTAGCTTGATTCAATAGATTTTAAAGCAAAAGTGTCTTGAAAGTTGTCCCTCCTAATATCAGTCTCCCTTTGTAATTCTGAAATAATTTTAATAAGATGATATAGTTCCCAGATACACTTGCATTAAACCTTGACTGCGGTCATAAAACCATCAGTTCCAAGCATGCTCATAGTCTTTTTATTTTTCCTACTCTGAAATATAATTTTAGGGACTATGAACTTTAATTCAACCCTAAAGCACAATGATATGGTTCACAAACTTTACTTTAACCTTTAATACAGTTTTAGTTGTCCAAGATGGGGCTGTTGCAGTAGCTCTTAAATAAAATAGTAATAAACAGAACAAATATAAACTGTAACTGGTTGAAGATAAAAGCAAGCAATAGAACTACAGTCAAAACCACCCTTGAATACAGTCACAAATGATCTACTTTACACCTTTTCAGTCTGATACTCACCTTCTCACCGTCTGTCTTTGACTTATTGTGCTGGAAAACTCTTTTAATGCAATATGATAAACGGATAAACCTTGGTCCAAAACATAACTCATTCAATTGTGTTGGCGTTTGATGAGATTTTTACTGTTTGGCAATGTTTGTATTCTGAAACTATGAAATGTAAGAACTTCATTCAAGTCCTAAGGGCTTGTTTGCAGAAGAAATCAAACTCCAATGAACTGCAGCAATAAGAATAACATCTACGTATGTTTGTAAATTCATAATTTCGACAAACTTGTTTTCAGCCTCCATTTGGTTAAAACCAAACCTCCTTTAATTGTTAGAGGGCGAATTCGAAGCTATTTGTGCCTAAGTAGTCTGCTAACCCGGCAACAGCTTGTGTCTTGTTATTACAGTCTTATATGAAAGTCTTTTTTCTGGTGTTTTGAGCAGTTCAAGCATATAATCACACACACACACAAAAATACACACACATGAAGCCACACCGGGAGCCGCTCCGCTGCAGATCTGGGAGAAAAACCAAAGCGGACAGATCAGAGCAGAGATATAATCAACCCTGAGTTCTGAGGAAAAAGCATTTCGCTCCTTCCTTCCAGTCCTACATTACCTCCTCTCATCTCCATACCATCCTCCACCACCACCCCTCCGTCCCCCACTGTGGAGCTCAGTGCTGCGGCTGGTGTTGCTGGTACAATCAGACCCACTTCAGGGTTTGAATAGACAAACCAGCGGCCGCCATTGCTCAAGACCCACAGCATATACTCCGAGATGGGGCTCACGTTGAGGCGGTGCTCCGGTGCAGAGTTCAGCTCAACCACAAGGTTTATTGCTCGGTGTGTGTATGTGTGTGTAAGTGTGTGAGTGTAGGTGTTATTGAGAAGCATGACTTTCCCCAGAGAGATCCTCCATTAATTGTGAAGTGAAGGAGCCTGAGGGCGACACCAGGGACCTCCATTAAACACAGACAGGCAACTGACAACCTCTCTCTCTCCCTCTCTCCCCACTTTCTTTTTCTCTCACCCCTCATCCCCTCCCTCATTTATCCTCTAAAATTCAAATTCACATTCAAATTTAAACAAGGTTCATTGCCATGAAAGGAGCAACCTAATGTTAGCAAAGCAATAACAACACACAAAAGAAAATAGTTTTGTTGATTCTGGGAGGCTGCAAACAAGGAATGTTTCACCTAAATGCATCATGCATGCATAAAATATCTGATTTTTGCAAATTTCAAGGAGCAATTACCCTTGTTAAGCAGCTCTTGTTGTGCAGGAATCTAAATCTGTTTGTGTCTGAGTCTATCAGCTCAGGTCGACTCGGGTTTTTAATTTCCTCTGCCACACACACCTCAAACATTTAACTAGACATGTTCTGCCCCAATTATACTTTTAAAACAACTTGGTATTATTTAACCGCCTTTTCATTGCCCATATTCAGATGGTTGTACTGTAGCTGATAAGTCTGCAGTGGATATAAACTTTCACTCCTCAGAAGCAAGTTGAAACTTAACTAATGGTGTTGGTTCTGTCCTTGGAGCCTGCCCATACTATGGGTGCTTTTTGTAGCCGGGCTGTATGTCCCTTATGAACTTATTTCCAGAGCAGGATAATTATTGCAGGTACAACGCCTCAGGACGAGTACCTGATTCCCAACAGGATCTGTCTGGACTCTGAATGAGCCCATATTGGGATCTTCTCCAACCTGCCAGTCAGCAGCTAGATCTCTTTAACCACAGCAAGCTTGATTTTTTTTTTTGTCCTCTGGTTAGACTGCAGCTCTTAAAAACACTGCTGAGAATATGAATATAGTTTAAAAACGGTCACCAATTACCTGTCATTGTTCTCATTTTTATCTTTTTTTCCAGTTCTTTTTCTTCAGTTGTGTGTGTGTGTGTGTGCATGTGCGTGTGTGTGTGTGTGTGTGTGTGTGTGTGTGTGTGTGTGTGTGTGCATTCATGTGTCAAAGACAGAGTAGTTAGGGTCACTGGCCACTAGAGGGAGCACCAGTAGTGTGAAAAATGTCAGTCCTCACTCACCCCCACCATGACTTTGACCATCACACACACTTAATACACTGTATGTGCATAGACACTGCTGTAGGCAAATACCAATGAACCTAATGGAGTCCACCTTAACTCTGATTATCAATAAAATCGCTGGGTGAAGCACTGATGTGCATTTTATGCTCGGGCACAAATGCACACATGCACTCACTCATACACACATATACACATACGCTATAGCAGATGTTAAGGATTAGTGTGTGTGTATGGGTGTGTGTGTGCGTAGCCTCAGGCACTGTTCAACAATGCATTATTCCTGAGTGCACCAGTTAAGAGGGGCACTCCATCTCCATGGCAACCACCCCGGCTCTGATGTAAACATGGGGGTAGTTGAACGTCAGCTACAATAAAGTGGAAGATTTGCCCCCAAGTTTATAGACAATAAAAGACAACAATAACGTGGAAGTGTAAAAATGTCACAGTGTCTATTAGAAGCGTGTGCGAGCGGTCTGTGTGAGAGCTTTTTGGGTAAAATGAAGGTCAAGCGGACTTTTTTAGAAAAACAACATATTGCTCTATTGATCACATCATGAATAAATCTTTCTCCTCATTTTAATCTAAACCCAGCTTGTGAACACAGACTCCTGAAAATGAAGTTGAGAGCAGCTTCAGAGAAATGAAGGTTGAATAAACCACTTCTTGAAGATAAACATACTCGCTCTGCTTTTGAACTGTAAAATAGTTAACTTAGAATTCTCTAATAGCATCCTGAAATCTTAATCTTTAATCTTAGATGTAAAAACCCCAACAAAGCTACTTACATCCTGCTGTAACATCTGAGGGAACCCTGCTTTGTTAAACAATATATACTGCTGCCAACTTTTGCCAGCCGGCAGAGAGAATGGTGGATTTCTGCAGAGATTAGTATAATCACTGAAGTCCCACTGGGGCTAAATATAGGTCGACCAGAAGCACACAGGCTAAGCTAAGAGAAGAATTAGGTGCTGGTGACTGTGGGCAACATTCTGAGGCGGTGTTTGAGGGCAATTGTGACCAACAGTGTGTTTTTCATTATACTTCTGTTCCTTGGAGCCCACTGTGGTAATCGCACCAAATCTGACCAGTTTTGACTCAGGAAATCCAATCCTTCTGCCGTTACTGGATAACAGCTCCGACAGTTTATGAAGAATAGTGTTGTATACAGACATGCTTTGCTTGTGTGGGGGTTTAAGTTTTTAGAAGCATGAAGCTCAGCATTACAAGTCATGTTCGTGCTGTTTTTGAACCCATTGGTGCCACTTTAAAATATTAACATGCAATTTGTATTGGTGAGTCAACAGATACATTGATGACCAACTTAAAAAAACTAAAAATGTACTGAAATTTTAAACCTCCTTAGATGACTGATCTTATTCTCAAGGTTGTCCTTAATATAAATATACAAAAACACAATACAGAAAAACTGATAGACAAACGTATACAAACCAAACAGCTCATTGAGATGAAGCTGCCACCACTTGTTCCCCTAAAATGTCCTAAAAACGCACTGTAAATGGACTTAAACTGACTCACATCTACAGTAGACAAACATTAATGTGCATCTGTACATTAGAAAGAATGTCTCATCGCATGGCATGCACGATTAGAAGGAAGAGTAAGTTTGTTGTGTAGAATCGCAGATGATTTTGTCATATCCAGATGAATACACGCATGAATCCTATTATAATCACATATGAGAACTAAGTGGTTATTTATGTTACACTTCATCACATTTTGAGGATTGTAACTGACTGTTTTGATTTCATTTTGAAGGGTAGTATAATTATATTTCACATTCAGATTTACATTTTTCACTGCAGTATCGTCCCGTATCATATCGTATAAATCTGCAGGCAAACAATGCTCTATATTATGGGCTTTATTGCAAACGTTACAGTTATGAATTGTCCATTGTCTTGCGTTAAGTAGAATATATATTTTTGATCATGGGGGCAAGTTGGCTGCAAAGACTGACATCAGATTTCGTGTTTGCGTCGGCTCTGATATAATCTGGAAACCTGTCTGGGATGCTCTGTACCTCCTGCCTGCGTTGACTAAGAAGGTATAGGTAACAGGTGGATCAAAACAGAGTGAGGATTTGGAAAAAAAACCAAACCAAAACCTTCCAGTTTAGTTGAAATCAATTAATCCATGGTATAATTAGTTAATGACATAACAGACCAGTTCTAATCTGTCAGTACAATAGGCTATGAGAATATTATGTATGTGTGAATGATAATAATATAATGAATAATACAGTAAATTGCAGCTCTGGTGAAAGTTTGTTGTTTTTTGTTAATTTTCCAATGATCATAACTTGCCATAAAAGTGGAGTGATATCTGTTTGTGATGAGACCGCACGGATTCCATACTGATATCAGATATTAGTTGGATATTAACTAATATCTCATCTGTTATATGTACTGTATGTTACTGTTTTCACATCAGCAGTCAGAGATATTTCACATTCACTTGCCAACGCCAGCAACTTTTATATCCACCTGCAAGATTCTGGTTGAGGCAGATGGCCACCCACCTGGAGCATAGTTGTGTCGGAGGATTTTTATTTCGTAAAATACGTTTTTTTTGTCCAAACTGTCACTGTGGGCTTGCTCCTGGAAGTTTTGTTCCGATCTTCTCTTCCCTCTATAGCATTTTTAATTTGTGAAATGCCTTGAGGTAGTCGTGAATGATGATTGGGGATCAGATAAATAAAACTCAAACGAACTCAGTATCTGAGAACTAAGCTAATGTGATATCTTCAAGACTTCATACACTCAACCTAATTTGGGATGTATGATTATTTAATATTTATACTTAAAAATAATAATAAATCATAAATGACCGTTCATTATATTTTTGCGCTATGAAATACAAAACAAGCCAAGCTAAGAAACACATTGTTTTCTCTGATGATACAAGACAAATGCAAATAATTAATACTCACACATCTACTTGTTAGATTTTGGTTTAATAAGTTGAAAAATCAGAGTTGAAGTCGGTGTGGATGTGTTGCATTACACATAAAAGAATGATCTCAGCTTCTCCTCCACAGTCACTCTAACTACCTATTAATTTGACATTGGAATTGGAATAATCCACATACAGCTACGGATACTGAGACGCTACTTCTGAAACTAGGATATAAAGATATTAAGAGGACAGTTAGAAACAATATTAATGTGCTTGTATCCATTAAATGATCTTATTTGCCTTCTGATTTCACACATGTACTTCCCCCCTGGTTGGTTGGAGGCCATTGTGTTCAGTGTTTATGAAGTCATGTCCGTAGATGTGGTGGTGGAATCCAGCATGAAGTGCCCTGAGTCATATTTACAATATAATAAGAAGCTTTTTCATTCATTTCACTTTTCCACGAGTGTCTGTGGTTCCCCAGGAAACAAACAGAGGAGTCAAACCAGCCAAACCCAGCATGTCATGTCCAGCACCTCATCCAGGCAGAGGCATTATTGTCTGGAAGCCACACAAGCAGAAAAGTAGGGGCGACGGGGGTGATAATGCTCATGAGTGTGTTTATATGTATGTGTGTGTGTGTGTGTGTGTGTGTGTGTGTAGATCCTAAACTCTCTCTCCATTGGAATGGGTTATAGTGTGTGTGTGTCTGACAGCTCAGATGAGGACTGGCTGCAGGCAGCTGCTTTGCTCGAGGCCACATTCAGTTCCGTCGCGCTGCATTAGTCCCCAACCAACCTGTCACCCCTAGCAAGAGAGTGATAGCACGCACCGCACACACACAGCTAAACACATTTACACACATTTCTTTGCTAGTCTCCCGTGTGTTCATATGCACAAAGCTGCACATAACACAGTGACACATGCAAAGCAAACTCATGGCAAAGATTATGCACACTTTATTTGTGTCGATCATGCATGGCGGCATGGCGGTGGCTTCATGTCTCATGAAGTTGTTTATTAGTCGAGGGGAAAGTGTTAATCAGAGCGGCTATCGACTTATCTGAAGAGCACTGTGTGTGTATTTGTGCGTGTGCAGTCCGTCAGTGCTGATATGCTAGTGAGGGGGACTAACCGGAGTTGAGTGGAGTCTTTTGTAGCGCAGGCGAGGCCCTCAGGCACAGCCCCAGACCTAGAACCCCCACCACCACCACCACCCACCCACCTACCCACATACCCACATCTAACACACACACACACACAGACACACACACCACATGCATATGCCCTCGGCCGTCGTGCTGTAGATCTGATGTGACAACTACAGTGGGGCAGACTTTCCCACCATCACCCTGCGTTTCGACGGGATGCGGCCGCGGATGTGTGTGTGGCTGTGTACGTATGCATGTGTGTGTGCTGCGTTGGGGGGGTGGGGTTAGTTGAGGGTGTCATAATGAGGCTTGGTTTGGTGGGACAGATGTTGGGATTCAGAGGGCATCGGTTGAGACAAGGAAGTGATGGTTCATTAGTATGAGACTCTCTCTCTCTCTCACACTATTTCCCTCTCTTTCTCTTTCAGCCTGTCTGCTTCCTTGTGTTTTTCTGTCTCTATCACTGCCTTTCTCTGCCTCTCTCTCTCTAGTATGATTTCCTGTGCCCGGAGCCACTGACAGAGGCAATTCTTTCCCACTCTGCTGCAATGGTGCATCTCTGATTAACTTTTAATGACTTCACTATAACAACCAGACACACACTTGGAGGCCAGCGCTGGCTGGAGATGCAGGCTAGCGATGAGATGAATCAACCAAGAAGTTTGCACTTTGGCTCAGTCGGGCTAATAGTCTGTAATGGAAACGATACATTGGAGCAATCGGATAGGACGGAGAGCTATAGCTGGGTGAAATTTAGGGGAACCTTTCTGTTTTTTTGAGTGTGGTTGGGCAACGGCATTTAAGAAATTGCCTCAGCATTCAACGGTAAAAAAATGAAGTCTCTAATGGAGTTTAGCTAGAATTTAATTGCTTATTTCTCTTCATGATGAAATAAATGTGACATTTTGGCAAAGCTATACGAATCGAAATACTAGAGTTTGTATTGAAGTTGAGTCAGTGTAAATTAATACTGTCAAGTACTGCACTTATGTACAAATCTAACATACTTGGACTTTTCTTGTGTATTTTTGTTTCGTCCATCTTTATACTTCTACTCCACTACAGCTCAGAGGCAAATATTGTACTTTGAATTCCAATGCACTCCTCTGACAGCGTGAGTTCCTTTTCGCATTCTGATTTTTTTGGTCATGTATCCACTAATATGTTTGACTTTCAGTGTTTGTCATAAACTGTGGGATGAAGTGTTACTTTGTTCCCCCTCAGGCCGTCACCCTGATGAACTGTCACTAGTTACAGAGACTCAATACCACTGTGCAAGTCAAATGCTTCTACGTTGGAAGAGCCCTAAACCACCTGGCTCACACTCCTAGTTTGAAGAGCTTATGTCTTTCTTACATCTCGAAAAAAAACAAAACAACTCGCTGTCAGAGGATCCCTGAAAAAATTCTATAAAACATGGAACTCCCTCCTTTCATATGGACCACATAACCTTAACCAACACTTAGACACTGATGATCAGCAACACTCCCCCCTTTTTCTTTCTTTATTATTATTATTATTATTTTTATTTTTTTTTTTTGCCTTGTTTTGTTGTTTGTACACATGTGTATGTGTACATGTACATAGGTTTGTATGTATACAATGTGCAGGTTATCTTGTCTTTTCCTTGTAGTCTAGCTATGTGCTTTCAGTATACATGGGAATAGGGTGGGTGGATAGTTGGACGGGTTAAGTTGTTGGTGTTAAAATTCTTGAAAAATGACAAACCTAAGACTTGTAATAATTTCTTCATATTGTATTAACGTGTGGTTTGATTGATAAACTCAAAAGAATAAAAAGAACCACTGTGCAATAACCCTCACTTATGCATGTTTGCTAGCCTGGCAAGCCCGACTATGATATGAACACATAGTCTGGACACGATCCATAGACTGAGCTTAAGCGTACGGGTGGGATCAACGGCTGTCTTTCAAACTGCTCTGC
>JAQQZY010000017.1:10780354-10791681 GCA_030068375.1 Ostorhinchus rueppellii | reverse complement strand
ATATATATATATATATACATATATATATATATATATATATATATATAGTTTTCGATGATCCTCCCAGATCTGTCATCAGAGACAGACTTTGGACCCCCCTCAGTTTGCCCTCCAGGCTCATCTCCAGTGGACGATGCCATCAACCCACTCACCCTGCCGCATCCTTCTATTTAGATGTCTGTGATACCACTTTTTTCTGCCTGTGCCTTAAATAGCATTCTGCTGCTATCAAGGGTAAAAGAGCCGTAGGCGATGCAGGTGGGTGCCCCTGCAGTGTCCTGGTTTTCAGACCATTTTGCCAACAGGTGGTGGTAGGTTAGATTCCAGAGGCCACCTTATGGCGCTGTTCTTTTATGTTTTATTTCTGAATTAAATGTCACGTTGTCCCATGTACAAACAGTTTGATAAAACCTGCTGAACAGCATGTCAATAATTAATCCTACTCATCCAAGTAAGAAAGACATGAGCGGTTCAAAGTTTAAGCAGCAGTTTGGCTCTTCAGTATCTGTTCTTGTTCAAATCCTCCACTTATCTCGGTTGGGTTCCTGCCTCCGTTGGAAGCAGTGTTGTTGGAATATGCAGCAACTTAAACTCCCCATGAAATTACATTTGATGTTGTGCGTTCACATAATGGACGTTGTGCCACATGAGAGTTAAACACCAATATCTGGTCACATTGTATCATATTTTTCACTTCTATCATACCCAAACCTGCCCAGAGAGCTGGTATGTGTCATGTCCATGTCTTACTCTGTCTGTCTTTATGTTGTGGTGGGACTTCCTGTTTTATTGTGATAGGGCTTTCCTCTCGTGTGTTGTCAGTGTCTTTACTTCCCTCTCAATGTGTAAATCACTTTCACCCGTGCGCTGTGTCTCACACCTGACAGTGATTTGGTCTCCCCTCCTCTTTGTGTACTTAGACCCCGTGTTTCTTAGATTGAGTCGCTAGTTTGTAATTTGCCTCGTTTGAGTGATTACCTACCCACCTGTCTAGTTGGGAGCTTTTCTGTGTTTGATCCTTTTTGTCCTGACCTCTGAGCCTTGCCTGATCCCGTAAGACCTGTTGTACGTTTTTGACCATCGAGCCAGCTTTCTCCTTTGCCCCATTGGACGGACCCCATGGAACCTGGACCCATTTCTGAACGGTACTGATTTTGCCTTGTCCTTAAAGAAAGACTTCACTCTCTCTGATTCTCCGGTGTTTTGACCTCTTGCCTGTCTCCAGTTTAGATTCAGCTTAGCCCCTGTGTACTGTTGCTGTTTCCCCCTGACTCCCAGCTTCCGAACCCTGCTTGACCCACTGACCACCGGCTTTGGATTTTCCCTGCACAGAATCACACTAAGATCTGTATTGTAATTATTCTGTGTTTAATAAATTGTTACTCCTTCTTCCTCTGTGGTTTTGTCAATCTCTACAATTTGAGTCTGTTTTTGGCCCAGTCTTGACAGTACGAACTGGCCAGAAATAGACTCAGCAGAGTTCGACAGAGTCAAGAAGGCTGTAACAAGACGGGGACAGTTCTTGGGGAATCATGATAAGATGATCCAGTCCCTGTCCAAGAATGTGGCCCGTATTTCATCTTGGTTAGGTGAAATGGCTCCACCGCCCCCTGTGACTGTTTCTGAGTCTTCATTGAGTACAGCGGCAGCTGTTACCAGTCCAGTGCACGAGCCTCATGTTCCTCCATCATCTAAGTTCTCTGGTAACCCTGACAACTGTCGAACCTTTTTCACTCAGGTCAAACTAGTGTTTAAGGCTCACTATAAATAAATTGTTACTCCTTTCTTACTCTGTCACTTTGTCAATCTCTGCAATTTGAGTCTCTGCTTTTGGTCCAGTCTTGACAGTATGTCTATACATCCATACAGGTATACGTGTATAGATACACCTATATCTATATGGCTGTAGGTATACCAGGAATTCCTTTTGTCCATCAAAATTCTTTGCTTCGCTATCCACCGATTCTTTTCAAATTTCACATTTATGAATCAAAGTTAATCCCTGGGTAGGCAGGGTATAAGTGAACAGGAGGGAGAAAGTATTGCATGATCAGGTTAGTTACATAATTGCATAATTAGATTAGTAATAATAACCTCTTTATTTTACTCTACTTTTCACTCGATTCTATTGGAAAAATTTACATATTCCTGCAATAATGAAACTGAAATATCACAGAAGTACACGTTTGAATTTGGGAGTTACATTTATAGTCCATCATTGATTTGATCAAATAAAACATATTCCTCTATTTAAGGCTAAATATTCATAACTATTTAAGCACTCGTGTCTTGGCAAACAAGGGCGGTAGTAAGTTACTCAAATAGTGACCTTGTATTTGTCTGAGCTGTTAAAGATACCAGGCCTTTTTTTGATGGAGGTTTGTATTAAAGGAAGGCCTTTATTTGTAACTTCCTGTTAAATAGAACTAGTATTTCATACAAAAGCTTAAAAGTTCCTGTTGTGTTTGTGTGTTTTTACAAATGACAGTTTTTGCTGGAAATAAAACACACCCAAACACACACACACCTGCAGTGACTGAGATTGGATAGTATTACCTCAGGGATCCAGACAATCAAAGTGTTAAAATTGTAGTGTTTATTGTGCTTAATTGGCAACGCATGATCTGACAGGCACCTGAAGCTGATCTATAGTATTTTTTAGCAGACCTGTAATTGACTCCGAGTTTTTATTTGAGGACATGCAGTATATGTACTTACAGTTACAGAATACAGGTGTACTTACAGAAGTTGAGTACATATATTACACCACACAAAGCAAAAATACAGGAAAAATTGAAGAAAATGGGAAAGACACATTTTCTTTAACAGCCGTGTAGGAATTGTGACCAATGAAAGAAGAGAAATATTTTTTCCTTTTACTTATGTGGTGTTTGTAACTTTACAAGACAATTTTATTCATCAAAAAAGTTGCTGTTTTTGTGAAGATACCAAAGCAACATCTAATTTTGTGGGAAGCAGCTCATCAGACTGTATTTCTTGTCTCATGTGCTTCATGTCACTAATATCAAAATGGCCGTTACCTCTGCATATTTCAGCTCAATCTTTGAGAATGAGGTGGAAAAAGTATTAAAAGAGGTGAAAATCATAACCTGTGTGGTCACGTTGATACTGCAGAGACATCTTTGGTAGCTCTGAGTGTATTGTATTGAGTGAAGTAACATCGATAGCTGATGTTGTTTAATTCATATCCATCATTTCTTGAGGTTTTTGGTTTTGGAAATGTGGCAAAATGGAACACACCGCTTCTAAAATGTGAATATCTGTGGTTGGATTTGTTTGACAGGCTTTCTATGCTGAGGGTTGGAAAAATAGGAGTGGACAGAGGAGCTTAGTAACAGGTCAGTGAAGTATCTCCTGCTAATTATACAATCACCTCTGAGAGTGAAGATCCAAAACATGTGAGTAATAAATAGTTAAATAAATAAATATGTGTGCGCTCTTGGTAATCAGGCTCATTATCAACCCTGATTTTGTGGTTGTGCATTTTCCAAAATTGCATACAGCTGTGTGATGATTAAAGCACTAATTACCCATGTTTCCATAAGTGTAACAGTGAAAATTAATGTCCCGAAAATACTTCCACCTTCTACACTTTCAGAAAGGCCAGAAACCTCCAGGAAAAATCCCTTCCTCTAGCATCCTTTTTTGATGTGTTAGGAGTTTGAGTAGCATCTACCTGGAGAGGCTTTATGAATTTCGTATGTGTAAGCACAAAGTGGTTTTAGGCTATAATGATGAGGCACAAGGAAGCGTGAGTTTGAGAAGCATCTTGTATTCTGCATCAAGTTATTCCCATGGAACCGCTGTGCACCTGTGCATGTAATGATTTGTTTTATTAGGTTTTGCAGCGTGTAAATGATTCATTATAATGGCTGTATTTATGGAAACTGAGTAATGTGGATGTTTATATTCAGACCAAAGACTCACCAGTGATATTTAGTTCCCTCTTATATGAAAATTTTTAGAAAATCTTTAATACATGTCTTCCATATTTAACACGATGACATGTTCATGGGTCAGTATTTGTAACTGTGGTACGCCTGGTCTGCCTGAAGAATCAGAAATACTGACTAATATTTACATCCTCCATTTTTATATTTGTTCCCAGAGGATGTACATTTTGCTTTTTTAAGTGGAATTATGCAGTTTAAAACATTTCCCTGTGCTCTACATAAACTGTAAATGCTCTGCTTGGATCTGAATTCTACATTCATTCAACTCCACAGGTCCATCTTCAACCCTGTTTCTGAGTAATGACACCAGAAAGGTCATTTTGAGCGCTGGCCCTTTAAATGTACATGACCCCATCCCCTCCAGGTTGTTGACCGTGCTTTCTGTCCCATTCAGCCACTTATGTTCATAATACAACCAACAACTGAACATTTTAGGTAATCAGCTCGAAGTTTGGACATATTTTCAGATTTTACAACAGCTGCTGCTGATAAACGATTATGTTGTACTTAGGGAAATGTTTGTCGGAAGTCTTGACCTTATATGTGCAAATGTTGTGATGTAAGTAGTTATAAAACATAACAAATTAAGAAGGAATTGAAAAAGGTTGTAGAAATCCACTCGATTTTTACCAGAATGAATATAAAAATAGCTTTGCAGCGCCTGGAGGGTTCAAATTCAAACATTTTGAAATATTAGGGTCCAAATACACAAATAAATGAGCCAAAGACTATAAATATGAGCCCTTTAAAAACTTAGAAAAGAATCACTTTGGTGGTTCTAGTTTTGTGCTCTGTAGCCAGTCACAATTGTTGTTATTTTTTTGTTCTTATGTGATTGGATTATTTTTATTGGGTTGAAACACAGATGCTTGAAGAATGAGTATAAGCAGATGAAATATCTGCTCCTAAAGTCACATTAAAGTTTAGTCCTTTTCATCCCATTATATTTCCATTTATCCTCCTCAGTCTTTATGTTTTACCCAGGGAGTTTAGTTAGTGTGTGTACTATGAGGCCAAATACTTCGTGGTTATTTGGCTACAGTAGTAATGTAGGTGGTTAGATTGTAGATACAGTCGCAGAAAAAAATTATTAGATCATCAAAAGTCATCAAAAAAAATGGTTATGCAATCAAGTACCAACTCCTGTGTGTATCATGTGACTAAAACAGACGGAAAAGAAAACGTGGAATGCCTAAAAACACTGTTTTTGTCAGTACAATGCCATAGATATTGATGTAAGAACTGAAGTGATTTTGGTTTTTATCAAGAAAACATGGGAAATGGATAGATATCAGCTTAGAAATTAAACTATTATGAGCTATTTTTGTTGTGTATTTGTCCAAACAAGTGTACCTTTAGTTGTACCAGCCATTAAAATGAAGAAAAAAATTGAACAAAACAACGGTGGTTTAATAATTTTTTTGCGACCATGGCAGGGGTCCCTAGTACAAGCGGCCGAAATGAGTTTCCTTCCCAGGGTGTCCGGGCTCAGCCTTAGCGATAGGATGAGGAGTTGGGGCATTCGGGAGGGACTCAGAGTAGAGCCGCTGCTCCTCCATGTCGAGAGGAGAATTTGAGGTGGTTCGGACATCTGGTGAGGATGCCTCCTGGACGCCTCCCTGGGGAGGTGTTCTGTGCATGTCCATCCAGGAGGAGTCGACCCAGGACACGAAGGAGGGATTATATCTCTCGGCTGGCCTGGGAACGTGTCGGGATTCCCCTGGAAGAGCTGGTGGAAGTGGCCGGGGAGAGGGCCGTCTGGGCTTCACTGCTGCCCCCGTGACCCGGCCCCAGACAAATGGAAGACGACGAGTACTACTGGCAGGGGTTTCACTCCTATGAAGTATTAACTTTGGTGTTGTCTGATGCCTCCACAGTCTTATTTAGCACTAGCTGCTAATGTAGCTGTGTTCCCATCAACATGTTTTAATGCACATTTTGAAGTATTGTATTAGAAAGAGTCAACAGAAAACATTCTCAGTCAGCAAAAAAAGTTTTCTAGGGGTTAATGGGTGGGAAATGGTAACATGATTTCCAAATGAAGTCTAACAAAGGATGTTTAATTCACATAAATGATCAGCTGTGATAGTTTTTGACATCTAAATCTACCCATGGTAAGACACAGTATATTTTATTTACTCCAAATCTTTTGTGATACCAAACTCACATTTACTCTGTTTTCTTTTTTACAAAAATGTCAGGAGTTTTGCTCAAAATTTCTTGATACTTGTGTGGAAATGTGGATTCTTTTTTTTTTTTTTTTTTTTTAGAAATAAACCAAAGCAATTGAGAAAAACCGGTATTGGTATCGCAACAAGTGTTTACAGCAGTACTTGCGGGCTTGTTTTAAAGCTTAAGAGAGCTCAAATAGCAGCCAAGTATGTGGCACAAAGCGGCTTTTCGCTCATCTTTATACCTCTGCTTCCACAAACAAGGCATTTTGGGAGATGTGATTGTAAGCACTCTGGCAGCGGTCACAACAACAGGACCTGTTGTGTCTCCAGAATGTGTTCACAAATCTGTGGATATGACATATCGACTGAGAGATTTATTCAGTTCAAACAACCTTGGCGCTTCCAGTGGATTTTCCTCGGGTCCCTGATCTGTCTAGTCATCGGTCACACTCCGGCTCAAGGACGGTCTGTGAAAACATTTGGCAAGAAAGAACTGTTTTCAAAACGTGTGTGGTGGATTTGTGTTCAGGAGAGGTTTTATGTGTGAGGTGTATGTTGTTGTACATCTATTCTGCATTTTTGGAGATGTGTGCATGATTACTTTTGTGTGGTAGCATGTGTCTGTGTGTGCATGTGTATTAGCTGGGTGTAGCTATGCGTGTATCTGTGGCTATGTGTGTGTAGCAAGAGATAGACCATGGCCTGAGGTCATATCTGCGTCAGGCGGCTGCTAGAGCTCAGTGCTGGAGCATGATCCCCTACGCCTTTAATTAGACACATTAACATACACACACATACAGTACACACAGACAGAAACACACACACTTCTTCTTCACTCTCTCACTTCATCCTCTCTCTCTGCCTCCCACAATAGGCCTGTTGCATGACCCGAGGCTATGCCGACCACACCACATTAAAACCTGGACTAATCAACCTCATACTCTCATGGACACTTACCCACACACTCGCACGCACACACATTCACAAGCTCAGCCACATGGGAGCACACACAAGTCACACTTAAGCTCACACACAGTCAGACACACACACACACGCGCAGCTTGTTAATTCTCCAAACAGAACATGAACTCAGAGTCGCGGTGGTTACAGTTTGATTAGATGTGGTGACTGTGGCGAGGAGCAAATTAAACCTTGAATACGACCAAATAAACAACAGGGCCGACCCGATTTGGGAATAAAGAAGGATGCAGGGATAATTCAATATGTCCCCCTAAGCTTTTTAACTGTACAGTGTACAGTTGTCAAGAAAGGAAATCAATTGGCTGCCTGTGGTCAAATTGAACCAATCACCCGCTGAGTAAATGTATAATTATGGTAGTAAAAGCAATGCAAAGTCACAGTGAGTTATGTTAGGAAGAGGCTGCAGAGGTGCGCGTTTTATTACTTTAGAAGAAAGAAGGAGATTGGAGACATAAAAAGGAAAGATGACACAACAATATTTATACCAACTGAGAAATTATTTAAACTGAGCCATATTTTTAATATCCTATAAAAAAAAAGGCTCAAATATCTATACTAGACAAAAATATTGGTGAATGAATAGATCTAACTCTAAATTACTTACATTTTTTGGAGATTTAACCAGAATAATACAATGTTTCCCCTAATCCAAATGGAATGAATATGCCACTAATAACACAATACGCAACTATAACCTTATCGACGTTATGTTTGACAGGGGTCCAAACATTTTTATCATCACTAAAATTGATTGAGCTGCTTCTTTGTATCAATACGGAATTTAAAAAAAAAAAAAAGGTTTGTAAGTGACAAACAGCCACTCTCTTAAATTCTTTAGCCACTGCCTTAAAACACAGTGTTGTGATACTTGCGCGTACAAAATTTGGCCACATCCAAGTCTTTTATAATATAAAAAGTGTGTAAGTTTCACCCTCTAACCACAAATATAAGCTCTGTACACGTCTACATGTCTACCCCAGCCCTGAACACTGTTGACTGGTTTATGTTCAGCGTAAAAGCTTTTACTGAGATGCATATTCTTTATATACTTAATACTTGTCCACTCTACATCACTTCCAAATATCCTGGGAATTCAATCCAATCCAACTTTATTTGTCAAGCACTTAAAAACAACCACAGTGGACCAAAGTGCTGTGCAGAAAACTAAAGTAAGAAAGAATAACAGTAAAATACAAGAATAGATTAAAAACATAAATTCTATACAATTAAAAAGAACAACAAATGAAACATAAGAACAATAAAACCAAATAATAATACCAAATAAAACAACTGAATAAGAGTGATATATTGAAAACATCTCCATCCAGATTTACAAAGGGGGTGCCACCAAAAATGGGAAGACCCAAAAATGAACAGTAATTGGAAAGAAATACATAAAGTCATAGAGATCCTTCTTCACACTTATCTATGTTTTCATTTTAAAACCATATATTTAGGATATATTTTTCCAGAGGTCAAAAATACAAATACTTACTCGGTCTATTACTTGCTGCAGGAGAAAAAAAAAAAAAGCAATCACAAACGATGGAGGACACAAGAAGAGCCGATAAATAATTGGATAGATATAACCATGGAAATTTATGGGATGGAAAGAATAACTTTTACTGTAAACTTGAAGATGGATTCTTTTGTGCAGCACTGGGAGGGATGGGACCAGATTTTGCTGGAATGACTGCGTGAATATGACCTCAAAAATTCCCCAACTGAAGGAAATGTGTTATTTATTTATTTACTTATGTCCTGATTCTTTACTGTAAAATCCTTTATAATGAGCTGCTGTAAATGATTTTGTATCTGTCTAATTTTTCAGATTTTGTAAAAACCTAACTTTTTTCCATAAAAAGTCGATTTAAAGAAAACAGACACATGTCCAAAGATCGCTCCTTAAACTTGAATTATATCAGCATATCCTACGTCAGAATTAGTAGGCTTATTTCAGTATATGCAAACAGAATATAACCCATCCAGAATATTGTTAAAACGTGATACACTGTTACCCATAAAACTGAAATAAAATATTTTATCTTTTCTCATGAAATAATCCTGACAATGTGGTTTATTCTTGATAAAGTGTAAATTCGACTCAGTATGTAATGGTTGTACATGGTCAAAGGCGGTTATTGATGTGTATAAATAGGAATAAAAAGTGGAATGTGTCTGAAAACCAAATCACTCCAACTTTATATACCTTTATTTTCTAAAAAAACCACTGTACATGGAATCACCTCACACTGCTCAAATAGCATTTTACCTGTTGTAAATGTAGTAAGAAACATCATGAAAAAAATGCAGAATTTAACCTTTAACCGCTGCTACTTCAGACAACAAGGACAGAAGTGCCTTTAATTCAGTATCCACCTTTGACGATGTGTGTGAATGCTGCAAAAGTTGTATGAGCATGAACATATTCTTACACTGCAAAAAAAGGGGTGTCTAAAAGCAAGATGAAAACACTAAATCTGAGGAAAAATGTGCTCAAAACAAGTGAAATATGTGTCCATGCGGCAAGATCAGTTCACATTCAGACTGTTAAATCTAGAAATAAGCGTGTCTACAGATACATGAACATTTAAAACAACAAATTAACTCTTAAAACAAGATAAATTACCTAACGCTTCTAAATCTAAGTTTTTATATCTTGGTAAGAGCCAAATAAGTTGCAGTGTAGTGTGTATGTTAGCATTGTCATTGTATGTTTTTGTCAGTGACATGTTTTCATTCCCCAACAAACAGAAACAACATACTTTTAGAAAACACAAGTACCTGCAAATTCTTCTTCCTCATAGCATCTGTGGCTATTTATTTACTAGACTATTCTTTTTTCCCCCTCTTTTCAAGTCTTTAAACAACATATTTAAGGTATTTCTTAAATCTTGGCTGATAACAAGAACACACTCATCCTCATGCAACAGTTACCTGGTCAATATACAGTATGTCCAGTCTAAACCAGGTCATTCCTTTGGGATTTGTCCAAATAAACACAAACATTTGACTCTTAAAGGGCATCAATACTGAAACATCCCCGTTTGATTCTTCTGTTTCTGACAGCTCAACTGCACACAACACGCAACATGTGTCACATTATCCTCTTCATTTAACAAAAGAAGAGGCAAATAAAGAAACAATCAGTAACCCGCAGAAAGCTCTTTCCAATCAGCGGTCTTGCCTCTGTTCATTGAAAATCAGTAGGTTTCCATCGGCTAGTTGCTTGAGGTGTGGACGTAACAGTAGCCTGAGGGTGCATAGCCAGGGATCCTTGAGGCTGCCATAAGGAAGTATTGTGAGTAATAGAGGCATGCACTGGCCACTAACCTGCAGCAAAATACACTGAGAGGCGCACACACACGATGCAGAGTTAGCTTTTTGATCCATAAACGCAAAGATATATACAGACTCCTGATGAATCTGTGTATCGACAAAACAGTTAAATCTTATTGCATTTCTTTCTCAGTCGCATTCATTGAATTCATCAAAGGCAGGGAAATGTGCAAGTACAACTGTACATGCCATCACCTGACAAACAACAGACGAAGCCAGACTTTACTCTGAACACTGCACTGAGTAGATCACACACACCAGAACTGACAAATTCAGTCAAATGCAACATTAATGTTTAAAAAGTGTGGAATATCAATATTTCCTATGTGCAGTAGCCTGTTGCTTTTTCTGTTTGTTATATTTTAGCCTTTACTGCTATAACAGGTCAAATTTACCCTCTTATATTATCTTATTGTATTTCATCTCATCTTATCTTATCTAGTCTTGTCTTATCTAGTCTTATCTTATCTAGTCTTGTCTTATCTAGTCTTATCTTAGCTTCTCTTATATTATCTAGTCTTCTCTTTTCTAGTCTTGTCTTATCTTGTCTTATCTAGTCTTATCTTCTCTTATCGAGTCTTCTCTTTTC
This sequence comes from Ostorhinchus rueppellii, assembly GCA_030068375.1. Taxonomy (NCBI): domain Eukaryota; kingdom Metazoa; phylum Chordata; class Actinopteri; order Kurtiformes; family Apogonidae; genus Ostorhinchus; species Ostorhinchus rueppellii. The sequence continues at coordinate 10,780,624 of JAQQZY010000017.1, read as the reverse complement.
TAGTCTTGTCTTATCTTGTCTTATCTTGTCTAGTCTTGTCTTAGCTTATCTTATCTAGTCTTATCTTGTCTTATCTTATCTAGTCTTGTCTTATCTAGTCTTATCTTGGCTTATCTTATCTAGTCTTGTCTTATCTTATCTAGTTTTATCTTGGCTTATCTTATCTAGTCTTATCTTATCTGGTCTTGTCTTATCTTATCTTGGCTTATCTTATCTAGTCTTGTCTTATCTTATCTAGTTTTATCTTGGCTTATCTTATCTAGTCTTATC
>JAQQZY010000017.1:10760464-10772327 GCA_030068375.1 Ostorhinchus rueppellii | reverse complement strand
TTTTTGAGTTATGTTGCTAACAAACAAAGTCAGATGGTAACAAACAAACGCACAGTAAAACATAACCTCCTTGGCGGTGGTAATGATGAATGAATTTCTTACCTTTGTATCATGGTGTGTGATGTTAAAGCTAAAACAGTCTACTAGCAACAAGTGCGCTCTGTGAAAATTCTTGTCATATGTCATTGAACCCTATTTGGAAGCTTTAGTGAGTGTCCTTATTGACATCAGGATGAAATTCCAGATAATATTAACATTATACTTACATTAATCGTCAGAAGCTCCGGGTGATAGGAACCTGTGGCTGAAAACTACTGAGTATTTGGTTCATCATTTCATATGTAGAGGAAAATTCCCTTCACTGAACACATTAACTTGAAAAGAACATCCGCCAGGATGAATAGGTGTTTTTTCTGTTTCCTTGGAAATTATTCAGCTCATAATAACCCAAATATCCATCACCAACCTAAATTATCTTCTGATCTAAACTGTTTAATACCTGATGACCCAATAATTCTATCAATACATGTAATTAATTGGTGTAAAATGTAGTTTGTCTTCTTTTCACGGTCATCAGATGATGTATGTATGAAATTCAGAGGCTCTGTAGTTACCATGGAAACACTATCATCTTCTACAACATGGCTTCACCAGTAAAATCCATGGAGTTTGATAAATGACAGTAGATGAGAACAGTGGGTTTATGTTCAGTTAATGATATACTTTACTGAAAAAGTCACATTTTCTTCACTTTTCTGTGTTTTTGATACAATAACCCTTAACTTTAATCTGAGATTTATGAACATTTACATGATCAGTACTGGAAAATACCTGATTTTCACTGGAAAAATCTGAAATGCAGAAGATTATTTTATAATAAATGGTGTTAAATCACTTCGAAAATGTTAAGAAAAACAAACAAAAAAAAATCATTTGGGAACTGCCACAGGAGAAGCACTGGGTCTTCATGGGTTAATATAAAAAATGTAATTCTTCCTGACAGATCAGCAGATGCATTCATAGGACTCCATAGACTCAATCACATCACAAACCAAGGCCCTGTGGAGACTCACATGTGTGTATTTAGATATTTGTGACAACATTACAGAGTGTCTGCTGTGTTAGGACAGCTTGAATTAAAAATATCAGCTGACTGACAGGCAGTGGCGTGTTTGTATCGTCAGTTAAAGTATCAGTTGACTGATGTGAGGTTGTGGCTGTGTGTCTGCTGCCGTCTGTCTGGGATGTCTGGCTGGATTCAGCACGTCAGAGCAGCACGAGGAGGTTTCCCACAACTGACAGATGTGTTAAAGCCAAATCGCCCCCCGAAACCCAGCAGTGTCACCTCCGACACGCCGCTGTCAGCTTCCCCCTGACAAGCTGTGGAAATGAAATGTCTCTCTTGTTCAACTCAAAAGAAACTATCACTCTCTTAGCATTTGTAAATGATTTTGTTGTTAAAGTAATTAGAAAAATCAACTGAATTTTCAAGAACACTTGTATTTTGTTTTTAGCAGGAAGAATAATATATTTGATATGTTTTGATATCAAAGGGAGACATTTTTTGGGTGATTGAGCAGTGGTTAAATGACACTGTTTTGCTGCTACAAACAAATTCTGATTAATAATAAAATCTGACATTACAGAATAAATAACACTGTAAGCTGGAGAGAAGTGATTTTTCTCTGAAGTAACAGTCTTCGTGTCCATACTCTATTTGCTTTGATGGCGAGAATGATGAAATGATCTTTTATCTGATGAAATGTATATATCATGATTACGTGAATCATATTTTAATTTTTCATTTAACCTTCACTTGTACAGGTAGTCCCGCTGAGACACACAGTATCATTTACAAGAGACATAAAATAACATTTAGAGACTACATACAGTACACACAGTATATAAATCAGTTCATATAAAAAATGTAGAGCAGGTTAAATACTAAAAACAGGAACAATTCAGAGATGCTTGTTCCAGTTCCATCAGAATAACTCTAAATTCTCTTCATGGAATTAAGGTAGACATCATGGACATAAAATGTGTTGCAGAGTACGAATAATTTATCTATCTCTGAAATTGTTGTTATGGTGAATTAGTTCACCATAGGATTGAATAAATATAATGTAAAGAAGCTCTCATATCAATGCCTGATATATGATTTGAAAAGAATATTTTGTTCTGTTTTATATTTTAACTTGTTTTGTTTATTAGATTTTCTTTTTTTTTTTTAATTAATTAGTTTGTATTGTGTTTCTAGTGTTCTGTACAGCACTTTAGTCCACTGTGGCTGTTTTAAAGTGCTTTATAAATAAAGTTGGATAAATACATAAAGTTGGATTTTGTATATATATGTACTGTCCGACCAAAAAAAGTCACACACATCATATTTCATTGGACCACCTTCAGTAGATGACACATTTGAACTGCCCATACAATGTCACAATACATTATTTCCATCCATATTCTCATTAGTTTTCTGTCAAGATCTCATATTCAAATCATATCAATTCAGATTTATTTGGAAAGCACTGTAAAAACAACCGACGATCTGTGCACAGTCATTAAAACAATTAAAACACATAAAAGAATCAATAAAAACATTAAAAGTAATTATACATTAAGTTTATAGAATTAAACATTTTAAAACATTTCCCTGTGAACTACATCAACTGTAAATGCTCTTCTTGGGTCTGAATTCTTCATGAATTCAACTCCACAGGTTCATTTTTAACCCTATTTCTGAGTAATGACACCAGAAAGGTGGTTTAAAGGCAAATGAGCCCCTTCATGCCCCGCCCCCTCCAGGTTGTTGACCGTGCTTTCTGTCCCATTGAACCACTTGTGTTCGTTAATACAACCAACAACTGAACATTTTAGGTAATCTGCCCGAAGTTTGAACATATTTTCAGTTTTTACTACAACCACTGCTGCTGATAAACAATTATGTCGTACTCTGAGAAATCTTTGTCAGAGGTCTTGACCTTATATGTGCAAATGTTGTGACGTATCTAGTAATAGACGTAAAAAAGTAAGCATGAATTGAAAACAGGTTGTAGAAATCCACTTGATTTTTGCTGGAATGAATATAGATATCTTTGCAGCACCTGGAGGGTTCAAATTCAAACTTTATGAACTATTAGGGTCCAAATACACAAATAAATGAACCACAGACTAATAAAAGTGGGTTTAGCTAAATATGAGCCCTTCAGGGGGTTCGGGTCTGGCCTCTGTGGTGTCCAATCCATGTGTGTAAATGCTGTCTCATGCTCCCTTAATCCCATTTGGAATATATCTGTCACCAGGGAGGAAAAACATAACACTGCTGATCCTAGATCTGAAGTAACCCCAGATCATAACAGTAACCCAACAGGACTGTACTGGAGGCACTAGGCATGATGGGTAATCACTTTATCCACATCTTTTCTTTAGTTAAAAAAACACATCACTGGTTTTCCATACTGAACTATGTTCTTCCCTGATGTTTGACGAGTTGATACATACTGTACCTCTCTTATCACTGTGCGTGCACTCAATCACCCTGGTGCACAGTGCAACTTTGTTAGCACTTAGCAAAGCTCATCATTACCTCCACCAAGGTTATGTTTTACTGTGCGTTTCTTTGTTTGTTACCATCCGACTTTGTTTGTTAGCAGCATAACTCAAAAAGTTATGGACAGATTTTGGTGAAATTTTCAGGGTATGTCCACTCTGGGTCAAGGAAGAGATGATTCAATTGTAGAGGCGTTTTGAATCACCGTCTGGATCCAGGAACTTTTTAAATTATTCTTTATCATTGTGAGATAGGGCATGGTGGCACAGAGTTGCATGAGGTCATTCACCGCCATCTAGTGGAGGAAAGTACTAACACTGCCTTAAAAAAATATACAAACACTACCTTTAAAAAAAGAACATGACAACAGAGGGTATAACAAAAGCCAGAGGTCAGACATTCGAAGCATGTTAACTTTCACTTTTGGTTTTCAGTAGTTACAGAGTGCACCTCCCCATAGCCCCCCCCCCCCCGCACGCACGCACACACACACACACACTTTTAGTGATTGGTCTTGAAGCTATTAATAAGATGTTCAAGTACTTTTATTTTTGAGAAAAAAGTTTAAACACTTTCTATTACTTTTATTCAGACTTACTAAACTTATTTTATGCTTTCTCCATATTTATTAGGACACCTGATGCAATTGAGCTCATCTTCCTTCAAGTCTGACTATAAAACACAATGATTTGGTGTCAGGTTACTGCACATTGTAAATGAGATCTTGATCTTATTGAGACATTCTGACTAAATAAAAACAAATGGCATTAGTGCATAATACACCACATTATGTTAAGTGTCATAATTTTTGCAAAATTGCTGCTGAAATCTGAATAATGCTTGAGAAAATGTATTATTTCATATTTTATCAACATTTGTTCATCAGATGATTTGTTCTTTGGTGGGTTTATCATCCTCGTTACTTGTTTACTGACCCTATGAGTGAAGAGGTGAGAATAAAGGGATGTGTAGAAGGAGCGGGCACACTTTTAACTCTTTTAATTCTGCTGCAGGAAGCTGGTTAACCCTTAAGTGTTTCGCCCTCAGGACATCCATGAAAACTTAATCAGACCCACCTGGGACAAGCACCTCCATAACAATGAGTGCTTGTGTGTGTGTGTGTGTGTGTGTGTGTGAAATGTGCATGCATGAAAAGGCTGCGAGCTGTGGTCAGTGAGGTATGCGGGTCTATGTCTTATTAATGAGCAGCTGGTAGATGATGGGCGGAGTCTGTGGTGTGGTGGCAGCACCACAGAAGAAGAAAAGAGCGAATCAGGAGATGAAGGCATCCTGAGGACCATATGCAGTCGTTCAGATCGGTTAGCATGCCCAAAGGCACAAGAGCTTTAATCTGGATATGCCATCTTTGTACTGCATGCAAAGCCACCATAGTAGCTGCAGGTCAATGGTGTGTGAGCGTGTGTGTGAGTGTGTGTGTGTGTGTGTGTGTGTGTGTCTGCCCGCTGCAATCAATACATCTAGTGTCTGCAGTCTGCTGCTCATCAATAGCATTGATCACATAGTATCGTTTCTATTCTGAATGGTATTGCATTGAAGCTAATGAGACCACACACACAAACACAAAGGCAAAGCTCATCCCACCTGAGAGGTAATTTCTTTCTCTTGCTGAGAGGCACCAGAACAAAAATATTCATTTATTATTCAGAAATATATTATTCATCTATTCAATTAGCTACTGTTCTCCTCATCCAACTTAAAGAATCAATGTGGGCGATGGATATGATATGCACAGGCCGTCGTCTGACACACACACAGGGAGAGGTCAGTCAGAGTGTGAGGCGAATCTGTAATGAAATACCCAACCTGAGACCACACAAGAAACCTGCAGGCCAGCAACAACAACACGCACATACTGTATGTGGGCTCACAAACACCCAGAAAACACACCACACAGATACAAGGGAGAACAAAGACCATGAAATGATAAAGCACAAGGACATTTTGAGGATATAGTCTGGAGTTTTAGGGCACTTAAATGTAAAGGCGATTTTGGCATTATTCTACACTGTTCAAATGTGTCTGTATTAGCAATATTGTCATAAAAAAAATCTGGGTTTTATATGATGACTGTCACAGGAGAATCATTGAAGCACTTGTCTTAGTCAAAATAACAGTGCTGATGTGCATCGACTGAATCTACTGTAAAAAGTGATTTGTGTATTTCTCCACACAAAACTGCTCTTAAGCTTATTCTTAAAATAATGTGTTTGTTGTGTCCTATGCTTCACGTCATTTGTGTTGTGATGCTCTGATTGGTTGTAGGTCGATAGGTCTTGATTGTAGAGTCTGTGCGCCTTTTGATAACAAGTCTTGGAAATCAAAAATGAAGGGAGCGTTTCCACAATAATACTCATTTGAGAAATGGTTTTGTAAAACGGAGGCTAAAGGCTAAATATGTTGCTTCTGGCAAGAAATGATCGTCAGTCTTCTGTCCTTCTAAGGTTTACAGAAGGAATGTCCAATCATATAATCAGATCATTAAAAAACATTTGTACAAAATATTCATTCACCAACTTTTTCAGTGCTTCATCAGAGCTGCACATACAGTCCCACTAACTGAACAGACAAACATATATGTTCCTTAAGGTACATATATACAGAAGTACTGGCACCTTCATAAACACCCCTTATAATTCTGGCTATTTTTAAAGTTTTCTTTCTAAGCTTTCTAAATGTTGTCTTTCAAAGGAATTTGCAGTTCTCTGGGCCTACTGCTGACCCTGATTCTGGTAGTTTGAGGTGCACCATGCACAGATACCTCTAGGTGAAAAGACCTGAGATGGGAAACAGAGAACATGAAGTTGTACGCTTCTTTCCATGTTCACTTTCAGGTTCAACCATGTCAAAAGTATTCTGACTTAACCCTTTGATGCATGAATTATGAAAACCTTAGTCAAATTTTTTGTCCTTAGTCTTTTTATTCCTCTTTAGGAATGAAAAAAATAACGCGATTGACATTTTTTGAATGAAACTATGTTTTATGGAGTTACAAAAATGTCCACTCCTTTGTACACCATGCATTTAATTTTTGGAACAATATCAGAAAGTGAAATAGTTGAATATTTTAATGCAGCTAATCTGATGTTTTCTGTCATTTTTACATATTCTACTACTACTATTATACTAGTTATGACTCACTTCATGGAGATAATATGCAAAAAAGAACCCTGTTAATTACAGTCTAAAAACAACTAGCACTTGATTTACACTCAAACATGCTGTAGATCAGGTTAATCTGGAACAGCAAACTTAGAGTAATGGTATGAATGACAGTGTATGAGATCATGCATAAGTGTCCACTGTGTTGGCTGATATGGAACTAAAACAACAAAACCCATGAATATAGAAGAGAACAGCTGCAGAATAGATGTCCACTGTAGCGACCACCGTGCATCAAAGAGTTAAGACAAAATATTCCAAATTGGCCACTTCACCCTTGATGAAAACTTAACAGCTTAAGGTTTGTTCACATGTTGGGCGAATTGAGTTAGTTTTAACTCTGGTATATAAACAATGTAATAAGAAGAAAAATGCTTGTGTGTTGGGTCCATGGTTCAGCTTCATGACAGACTGTAGCACCTCAAACTGCCTCACAAAAGGATTGTTTGCTTAATTTTAAATGCTATCAGGTGCAGTTATAATTTGCAAGTTTATGGATAAGATGTTAAAGCTCATCACAGAGGTTTTATGATTATGAAACACCTTTTTTTTTTTTTTTTTTTGTTTAGCCAAAGAACTGAGACACTTCTCCCATAGGACTCCATTTAAACTGAGGAGCTTCTGATCTCCTGCGATGACCACAATGCTGTGACATGTTTACATATAGTGACTGAAATACATTGTCTTTACTTAGTATGCCTTTACATTGGGCTTTTGATTATGTTATGTTAAGTCCCATGTACATGAGCCTTTACCTCAGAGAAAAGAATCCCTGCATGTTCAGCTCAATGGGACTGAAAAATGAATGGTTGATGTTCAGGTCTTTTCATTCATCCAAAAGATTTGTTATTTTCAACAAATCTGTCACATAAAAACACTACAAGGAATGTTCTGTTGAGCCAAGTCAAAGAGAGAATGAGAATTTGTAGCAGCTTTTAAGTCAGTAAACATTAAGTAGAGTCGTAGTAGTTACTAACAGTCTGCTGTGTTGAAGAAGCAGAAACTGGAGAGAAAAGAGAAGAGAATCTAAGCACTGCTGCCAGTGGTTTACAGACAGACATTGGTGAATTTATCTCAGATGATAAACTCAAAACAGGACAATCTCTCAAAAACTTTGTGTATTCATTAAACAACATATCATTTTTTTTTTTTTTTTTTTTTGCTAAAACTTCTCTCACGGCTGTTTAAGCGACAACTTCAGAACACAAACTGTTCATCAAAGGTAGACAGTCGACCCTGTGACACTGACCTGTGTGTCAGCATGTAACAGATGTCAGCCTCCACATCACTTTGGGATAAAGTCTTGACAAAACAGAGCCGTTTCCAATAGGAATTAGCCAGAGGATATATCCCCACTCGTCACATCCGTCAAAAGAAAAAGACTCATCCATTTAATATTGTGCATTGCTCAGAGCCACCCATCATCAGACTAGATAATGTTAAAAAGATAAAAACAGAGATGGAGCGTGACAGACAGAGAGAGGAGATGGAAAGAGAATAAAGAGACAAAATGTGTGTGTGTGTGTAGTATTCTACAGATAGAGACATTGGGCCATTTTTGTCCCTCCTCAGAGGGGATCATTATCTTTTGCATATTCATATATGCAAACACAACATGAATAATTTCCCCTCCATCTTCCTCTCCCTCTCTCCAAAGGTTACCTCATTAATTAGAGCCCAACAATTAGCAGGAAATATTTTTATAATTAATTATTTGGTGTTTCTTTGGCGCTGGTGTGCTTGCATACCTTACAGCAGGGTCAGAGCCCAGGACAGCTGTTGAGGGTGATGAAGTGAATGGTGTGTCACTAGTAATATAATATATTGTCATATATGTGTGTGTGTGCTGTTGATACTTTTGTGTGTGTAAAAATATGGAGTAAAACTTTGTAAAATAGAAGGACATCAAGGAAAAAAACCACACGCAAATATAAGCAAATCAGCTCCAGTCAAGACAAAAACGTGTACACACACCAACCACATGTGCTCTATCTCTCTATGCTGCACACTCACACACCGCGTAACGCACACACTCATACACACAGCGGTCTGAGTGTTGGTTGTTGCCTGTGGGCCTGTGGTCTTTGAACTGCCTCTCAGACTCCAGTCTGTCCAAATTCACTATGAGAGATCCAGCTCTCTGTCTGCCTAAACTACTGCATCTCAAACACACACAAAGAAAGAAACACACGCACACGCACACACCCAAAAGACAGACAGGAAAACACATGCACTGGTACACCCCTGACACACACACATATATACACTCTCAGAAACACACTCCAAATTGCTGCACCTTCTCTTCTGCTTGTAGAAGTTCTTGGAAAGTCCACTTTGGTTTCACCTGAAGTCTTCTGTGTGTGAAAAGGAATAAAAACTCCATCATTCTCACCTCTGCAGAATATGAACAGGTTCTACAAACAGAAGAAAATGCTGCAGATAAAATACACTCTATATATTCAAAACTAAAAATCTATTAATATCAAGCCTTGTCACCAGATGTAACGTGTGTAACATCTCATGATCATTTTTCCCGTGTCTTTTTTTTCGAAGAACAGAGATGCTCATCCTTTAAATCACTGCACATGCATAAAAAAATTAGGAGGCAAAGTCACCTAAGCCTCCCAGTGAACATTTCTGTGTTCTGTGTACCATGAACAGTAAAGTTGAAGCTACTGACACTGCTTTTCAGAGACTTGATCGTACATAAATTACCCCTGACAATACTTCTCAAATTCAATTTGTGATCATTTCCATTGAGAAGAGGTCTGAAAGTCATTAAAGCCTCAGTGTAAACATCCAGACTATTGCGAGCTGTTGTTTTCTGTACCAGCTTCATCACATTGAGTTAACAGGTGCTTAAGGTGATGAAAGCTGCAGTTTTGCTCACCGAATTTAATGCAAAGTGAACAATGCGACATGACTGTAACAGATTCCTTTGGTCAACATACCAAAGGCTGTTATATTTTATTGTCACTGTGTCGTACGGAGGATAATTTCTCGTCTCGCGCGTGAAGGCCTAGCATCGTCTTACTTTGATCCAGACTCTCTCCTCATGCTGTGAAATGAGAGGTGATGTGACTGCGCCGCCGTTCGCTCTGTGTGTAGTTTGTGTCTCAGCTTTAAAGAAGCGCGTTTGAGCGTAGAGCAACCTGTCCTGTTCGCTTTTTCCTGAAGGCTAATTTACCTACTCTGCCTCTCATGTCGGCGCCACTCTCACACTGCTGCAAAGAAAGTGTTGACTTCTACAGAGGCAGGAAGGTGTGCATATGTACACCCATCGGTGAGGGTGTGTGTTTATGTGTGCATGTGCGTGTTTGAGAAAGAAATAGAGACAGATGACGCGTGGGCGTTTGAAGAGTGAAAGGAAACATTCTCCGGCTCTCTCCTCCCATTAAACATATTTGTACATTTCATCGCCAATAAAAACAGCAAATCAATCTCATCCAGCACTCTTCAGAGAGCTCTTTGAAGTCTTCTTAGTAAATGACCTCCCACTTTCTCCATCAACCACAACCCCCCGACCACTGAAAAAAAAAAGACTAGTGCAATATTTATCTCACTTCACAAAATTTTTAAGTTTTTTCTTTTTTGGAAAATCCTTGAAATTTTCATCAAAAGCATTCTAATCAGGCACTCCTCAGGTCAGCTAATGAGTTGGCAGGAGTGGGGCCCTCGCCGGGCGGTTCTCTTCAAAGGGCTAGCTCATTAGCGTTAGCGGCTCTGATTATGATACTTTCACATGCTCCCCGCGCATACACACTTGCTCTCTCATTGACGTAGCCTCTTTCCCATTCACACACATTTATGCACACACACACACACGTAGAGAGAGCTGTCATTAGCCCAGTTAGCACGATTAGCATCATTAGCAGCCAAGGTCAGTGTTTGAAGCCAGAGACAGATGAGCGACCTCCATCTTCCTTCAACCAGCCTTTCAAAATGTCTCCTGGCTACTTTAACATCTCAAAAGTTACAGTGCTGCAATTAGGCCAAAGGAAAATGAGGTGAAAGGAGAAAAGGAAAAGAAAAGTGCAGGGGGAAAAGACAGGAAAGACAAAGTGAAACCAAAACAATCTACCAAGGTGAAAGAAAAAAATAATCATTTGCCCTTCCTGCCCTTCTGCTTTTTAGTTTTCAGAAGCCAGTGTTTCCCACCGTCTTTTTATTTTTTGTGACGAGGGGAAAGAGTTCACATGTGATTTGCCACAACTCCACTGAGAATTAATTAAAGCAGATGAAAAAAAAGATGTCACCGCTCCGTGGATCATTCAGCTTCCCATTTACCTCTTGATAACATCATGCCTCGGTCTATGTGGTGACTCTTTGCAGTGGAGTTTCGTGTTTACTGACATTCGTGGTGAAAGCATGATGAATGTGAATTATTAATTGGTTTTTGATTCTTGTCTAAAATTCATAGCAGGGTGTCATTTCTCAGGTCTGACTCTACTTGAGATAAAATGGATTAGCAAGGTTACATTTATCTCAGCAAATGGCGTCTTTTGTTTAAGTTAATGCTTATTTATTCTCCCTATTCTCTGTGGTTACTGGGGCGGCGCCATCTTGTTTATTTTGTGCTAGAACTTCCGGTGGTGCAGCGGAGTCCTTGGAGAACATATATATCAAAGGTCAAAAGAAGTGAGGTAAAATGACCGGTATTATTTTTGCAGTCCGTGGTTGCCACAATAACTGGAAGAAGAAATATTTGTCTCTTCAACAAGAGTGTTTTACTCACACGAAGAGAATGGGTGAATGTTGTGGCCCGCCTTTAATCTTTATCCGCCTCCTCATGTGAAGAAGACCGGCGTCTTTGGCTGAGGGCGCTTAACTTAAAAAACACTGAAAAAGCCATATGTCTGTTTGTTTCACTTCGTGGATGGGAAACCTACAATCCAGCACCCATATACCGAGAAATGGCTTGGCTATGAAGCTCCAGAATGACGTCCACACTCACAGCTTCTGAGGCGATCAGGTGAATTCACATAAAGTTTACTTTGTCCGAATGTGAGTTTGCTAAAGTAGATGCTAGCTACATTTGTTTCTAGCAGCTAACGTTCTGTTACTGACTGCTTGTTAACACACGATTTAAAAGATTTTAAAACAATGTAGTTTAGTAGTAAATGCTTTCTA
>JAQQZY010000017.1:10740214-10753598 GCA_030068375.1 Ostorhinchus rueppellii | reverse complement strand
TTAAATGATTTCATCACCTAATTGTGTAATTCCTTGCTCTGAAATATGTGCAATGACAATAAATTTCTATTCTATTCTATTCTATTCTATTCTATTCTATTCTATTCTATTCTATTCTATTCTATTCTAATTATAAGCACTTTTATGGACAAAATGGCTCCTTTTTGAGTTGTGCATTAGTTTATTTTGAAGTTTTCAAAAAGAATTCATGCACAGGGTTCAATGGAAGGATAGTACCCAAAACAACATTCACAAAAATGAAAAAAACTGCAATAAAAGCAAATAATTTAATCAAATAACACAATTTATGATCTTAGACTCCTTCATAAATAAAAAAATATTATCATGAATCCGTTAAACGTTACAGTATTATGGCATGGAAATGTGAAATTCTGCTGCATTTATAGTAAGAGTAATATGATATTTATTATTTACAAGGTGCTTTTACTTCATTTGTACTTGGAAATGAGTGATTCCATCCTCGTCTAATAATTAAACTTAAAATACAAGGTTCTGCTGATTGTCTAACATCTATTGCATGCAACTACTGTCTTTGGATCTCTAATAGGACAATCAGCAGGAGTTTATTGCATGTCATACACCTCTATAAACTATAGGTGCTACCTCAGACACAGCTACGTCTCCTCCAGTTCCATTAGAAATACTGATGGCAAATAAAGTAGAACTTGACAGTTACAAGTCGCAGTGAAAGCTGCCGGTTTGCGCTCAGTTCTGTGACTTGCATTTGAACTCCGCCCCCCATGTGTAACCTCAGAGACACCCTCAAAACTGCCCTGTGATGAAACCTGTCACACACACCAGAGAGAAAGCGAGACTTTCATGGCTTAGTTATGCAATGTGAGGACGGGAGGTACAGTATGGAGCTTGTATTTCATTAAACTCCTGGGAAATTGAAATAATTGGGGAAAAAAGATTCTAAGGTGCAAATGTACGAGTCGGTTTTCTCCCAAACTGACTCACTGAAGGTTGGAGAAGTTGACTTGCTGCTGTTCATTTTACATGCTGGTCTCACTTCGTTGTTGACCCCTCATAGATCTTGATGAGTTTTCTCTCACTTTCTGTTACATCATCTCAGTATGTGAAGATGCTAGCAAGAAAAAAAAGATATTAAAGGTTTGAAAAATGTTGATGGATTTTCATTCTTTACTTTTTCCATAGCTCGGAGTCTTTTTTTTTGACAATTACAGATAATTAATCCCCACATCAAAAATAAAATGAATAAAACAGCTGTGACCCAGGAGAGCAGGGGGAACGGGGTGAGGAACGGGGGGCTGAGGCGGGGTAGGGGTATGCAGCTATGGCAGGGTCATTATAGGGTGTACAAGAGTGTGGAAGAGGGGGCACCAGGGCAGGGAGGAGGGATGGTTGAGGGGATTTGCGTGGGGTGAAGGCTGGGTGTGATGAGGGGGGGAGGAGGGTGCAGCTTGGAGGCTGGTGTGTGGTGGGGGTGAGGGTTGGTGGGGGGGTATCAGTGGGGAATGGTGTCAGCTGCAGAGGCAGCAGGGAAAGCCGACATCTTAATAAAACAGCCTCGGGCTAAATCCCATTAAAGGCCTCAGAGCCTGTTACCACTGCTGGCCAGGTAGCGCACACACACGTAACACACATAACACACTCTACACATACACACACATCATATATTTGTGTCTGTGCGCACACACACACACACAGGAATATATTATATATGGATCCATGTGTCCGTCTCTCTGTCTGTTCCTGTCTGTCCATGTGTGGGGGTCTTTCTTTGTGCTTGTTTTTGTGTGTCTGTGTGTAGTTTCACCATCTGACCATCATGCAGTTTTACCCTCTGAATAACACAATGCTGCACATGCAAACATACAGCTATGGCCTATTGTTGTTGAAGGAGCCCCATTCATGCACAATCCATTCCATTTGTAGTGGACCCGATGACTCCAGCTTCCATTTGAAGCATCACTCTGCGCTGGTCTTCACCTCCAAACCTTTCCTGATGAAGGAGAGCGATGACGAGGGGTAACTTGAAGTCCTAAAGCACTGAGGAGAAAGTGTGTTGTCTCTGAAGTGGAGAAATGTGGAAGCTCAGGGCCCAAAGTTCAGACAAAGCACACAGGTTGATTACTTGAAACTCTAGTATGTCACATTTTTACATTGAAAAATCTAAAAACATCCAGGCCTGTGTATATATACTTTGATGTCTTGTGTACTTCCTCAAAAACAACCTCAGTCATTTAGTCATTTAGTCATCAGGGTCGCCATCTTCCCTTTGTTATTTGCAGCTGTTTCCTAATGTCAGCATATGTCCCTAAAGCTGATGTGGTAAACATTCAGTACATGACCATGCTTTCTTCCAGACTCTTGTCAGACAGATTTTCATCAGAAAACTTGGTGTAAATAAAAACTCCCATGATCCCACACTGCACTACAGTTACTGCACTACATCATCCTCTACTACCTCTTTTGTTATTGTTTTGATTGAGAGACTCCCAGCTGCAGAAATTTTTAATACCTTGTTCTTATAGGATACAGAACACATGCTGTACACCACTTCTACATGTTCCGTTGGTCCAGTATGGACCCATGAAGCAGGAAAACACAAGGCGTCATTCCAAGTACTATGTAAGAAGTAGCATAATCGAGACAGAATAAGTTGTAGAATGAATTATAGAATGTCGTCACTGTCCAAATGAATGTTGGTGAACAAAAAAAATATCGAATTCCTCTACTCTTTACCAGATCTAGAGCTTCATGACATAAAATGTCATGTAAATGTCATCAATACGGTGGTTTACTCATCCCAAAGTCATGCAGAGGTCATGCTTTTGGTCATTTTTTCCCTCTTTTTTGTGTCCTAAACAGGCAGATGGGTGGTTTATGGGGTGTCTCTGCCTTTCAGCACCCCATTTTACAGCACCCCCTGGTGGCTACGGATCAGACATGTCATCTCCATGAGAACAGAGGAACATTAACACACCTCTAGAGTTTGTTGTTTTTTTGTTTTTTTTTTTAACTAACTTAATAATTTTTCTTTTTGTGTTTGGTCTTCTATTAGTGGTGCAGTTTTCATTGTGTGTTGGAGTAATTGTACTTATCCAAAACTTATTTACTAACAGAAAAAGTTTCATATTTCATATCTTTCCAATACTTTTTGTTTTTAGCAGCACAGTAAGTTGTTTCTTGTTTTTTCTGTTTCTAAAATAAATGACAGTTTATGTCACAGGTACTGGTCACTTTAAAAGAGCCACAAACTGAAAAGGCTGGGAATGTCAGCTGAACTAAACATACCTGTGCACAGGTACCTTGAGCTGCACTTGTAGGTAAAAAATAGAATTTGGAAGTTGTTCTTTTAAAGGCAAGAAGGGAGTATTATGTTATAGACTTGGCTGAGAAATCTTCACTCCGCAGATGAGCTCTGGAGGAGATTTGTCAACGATGGCAATTTCTCCCTGGAGCACTACAGACGCTTGTATGTTGAACAGTATCTAAACTGTCCTCTGAGTTTTTATCTCCACATACACTCTCTGATGCTGGGCTGGGATCCAAGTATACTGGCCCAAATGAAACACATACTCACACACTTCCACACACACATACTCTCTCACACACACACACACAAAGTAGGGGGAGATCAATATGAAAGAGGAATCTATATGTCCCAAAGTTGAAGTTCAGCCTCTGTCTGACAGAACACACAAGTTCCTGTTGTAGTAAACTATTGTTTTGACAGGATGTCACTTCAGTTCTGCGGAGTGTGTGTGAGAGCGCCGAGCGCCGCGCGCCTCCTCTTTATCTCAGGCCTAAGGCTACTGTCACTGAGCCGGGGGGAGAGTGGGAGACCGAGGCAGACAGACAGAGGGAGAGAGAGAGAGAGAGGCAGGGAGGTAAAGAGAGAGAGGCAGGGAAATAGGGAGGAAAAAGGGAGAGATAATTCACTTGTCAGCTGCCTGATGAAATGCCATTTTAACTGAAGCTGCTAATAGGAGCATTACGGGGGTTCGGCAAGCCTGAGACAACTTGCTGATAGTGAAGTGTGAGTGTGTGCATCAGTGTGTGTAATGCCAATACCCGCATACTTTTTTCTTCCCTTAACATAAAATCTCTTGCTGCCATCAGCTAACAGATCATATTTCTGACTCCACGCTGACTGGGTCAGTGTAGATTTTTGTTTTTCCTATTTCCACAAACATGCTGCATCAAACACAGTTGGTAATTACTCCAAGATCCTGACATGTCAGCACTCTTATGAGATGATGGGGAAGAAACTTTGTAGTTTCATTTAATTTGCTTTGAGCCGCTGAGGCTTTCATTTTATTTATTTTTTTTTATTTTTACAATTAGGAAGGTTTTGTATAGGGTTAAACACTGAAATGCCAAATGTTTAAAAGCTGGTATGAGAAGATGATATTCCAGCTTTTGGATAAGGTAAATACCTTTCTGATTTTATTTAAACTGCACTTTGATTGTTCTCCAGTAGAGCGTTACACAGTTTTAGGTTGAACGATGGAAGAAAGCCTGAAATGTAAAATAAAACAACAAAAACCAGAAACTTTTCTGAATTTGCATTTTATTGAAATATTGTCTGAGCAGACTGAATACAGTGTGATTTTTAAAAAAGTATCTCATCTACAAAGCATTGATCTATGGTAAAAGAAAAAAAGAGGGTTTGTTTGGATAAAAAAAAAAAGCTACATGTTCACCTAAAAGTTGATCGTATACTTTCTCTCTTCTTCACAGCACCATATCCTCATATTACACATTTATCTGAACATTTTTGTGATACATTTATAGTAGAGCATAAGGTCATGACATAAAACCATCCCTCCTTACAAACATAGAAACTTATGAGTTGTTTATCATTTTACACTTTATTGTCTCTCATAACAAACTAATTTTTGCTGTACTAACCTTATATATTACATGAAAATATGACTGTATGAGTGAAATAAGTATGAAGCAGCAGAAATTTCTGCAAAATAATGTTCTATGTCTGTATCTGTTTGGGATCTTCACCCCAAACACTTTTGTTCCTGCAGTAGATTTCATGCAGATGCTGTGGGAGCTGATGCAGTATTGTCACAGAAACCAGTTATACTGTCCACCAGCATTATGGTTTTCAAAGGGACATCTGAGACACACACATACACACACACACAGCCACACACTCACTCACACAGAGAAAGGGTTAAGAGAGCCCTGAGGCCAAGTGATTTACGCAAGAATGGGCTGAATAGTTACTGTCTCTTTCTGCATGTGTGTGCATGAGTGTGTGCAAATGTGTATGTGTGTGTTTGCATGTGTGTGTGTGGGCTCTCAAGTACTGCATTTAAATGGAAAACCCCAACACAGTACTATAATACTCTTTTCCCAGACTGAGTAACTGCTTCCTTTCTAAGTTCAGACGGTACATGAATATAAAACATGCACATTAGTAATTAAACAGGTTGGGAATGTACTTATATATTCTTATCAAACATAATGAATTTGATTGAACTTTTCATCTTCCACCACGTTTAGTATATCAATTAATTTAAGTGAATTATTATTATTTTATAAAACAATAGTATTTAATAGTAGTAATAAGTCAGATCCTCCTTTCTGATGTCCAGTGTATCCTTAAGATTCCTGGTATAACTTAGAAAAATGATAAGTTACCAGACATGTTTCCTTCAATTTCACCTTATTCTAACCAGTAAGAGTGTAATACACCATGTACCCATTTAATATTGAACATATTAACCAATAAAGTCAGGGTTTTCAGATGGAGCTGAAACTCTGTGTCTTGTTAACAACTTAAATCCCAACATTCAGATGACACAGACATGCAGAGAAACAGTCAGTCAGCTAATAAAACACATTTGCATTGGTTTCAGTCTGTAAAGAGCCCGAATGCCATCTAGTGGCTGCAGCAGGAGGCCCTCTTGGCTTCTGTAAAGGCTGGAAAAAGCAGCAGGATCATAGGTCACAAATGGAACAACTTCCATGTCAACAGCACCCCCTGCAGGGTGAAGCTGACACTCCTTGAGCCAGGCAGAAGATCAGAAGTGATAGATATTGTCAGTTTGACCTGTCCATGGATGGAAGGGTTTATTATTTCACAAACAGCTTGGTGTGATCTTTAATGGTCAGAACAGGATGTGGACTGATGAACCATTGAGACGTGTGTCAGAGTAGTGCAGAAAGTCCAAACCTTAAAGAAAATGAAAAGAAATCACAGTTTCTTTATCATCATTTATTGAGAGAGGAGAAGTTATTGTTTCTCGCTGCTTCTTTTCAGTCATTGAATGTGCAAAAAGAGATGCAGTTTGATTTTTTACTTTTTTTGTTGTTGTTGTTGTTGCTGGAACTGTTTATTTCTATGATAAATAAATCCACTAATCACTTATTTTTTCTTTTTTTCAGAAAATTCCATTTTTATTCATTTTTGTTACATTTATCTCCATACTGATAATTAATGTGGATTTCATTCTCGTACTTTACAAAAAACAAGGCACTGAACCTATAATAGTAAATAGTGAATTCCTTCCAGTGGCCTGATCAGACTTCTTTTGAGGCAACGGCAGTTAACATCATAAAACTGCTTGAATTACAGAACAGATTAAAGGTGAATTCAGGCATTTATCCCTGGATCTATAAACTATTTATCCACAAAACATCTATACTTTTCTGTTTTCCTTTTTCTAAGGGTTTTCCTCCTTTCTGTACCTACCTGGCCCACTTTTATAGAATTACTCAGAAATAGTTGAATTTTTGATTCCAAGATGGATGCGTCTTATGATGCCATATATTGATATTCTACAACTATCTAAACTACAACAGCAGCTGAACTCACCCCCATTTATCATCACCTTGCACCAGCAATATTTCCTACAAATCACATCAAAGCTCTTACCTAATTTGGTCCACTTCTATATCATTCATGTCTATAATACTTAAATAGTGACTTTAATACATATCCAGCTGCATTTAATAACCAAACATGACCTTTGACCTGAACTCATTTGAATATCATGTTAGAAAATACACCAAAATCATTAGGTTTGACCTTTAAAATCTAACAATAATATTCTTGCCCACCTTGTAGATTGTATTACTTGAAATATGTTAAACACACTCTATTTATACATAAAATATATTGAGCTTTAGAATCCCAGAGGAGGGCAAAATGTTCAATTTAAAGGCAAATTAAGAAGGTTTAAAAATTATATATTACATGTAGAAGTGAATGGAACATCCCAAATGATCACCTGCCTTTGTCTTTGTCTTATTTACAAATGTTTGTTATCATGAACATAAGTATTTGTTGCTTTCCAGTTGACTAAATCATGTCGCTATTACTACAAAAGATTCCCAGACTTTTACAGACATTACGAGGCTAAAACAGATCAATTTTGGAGATGCTTGATTTTACTGTTTCACTTCAGCAACTGAGTCATGCATCACCGAACATGGTCCAAAATGATTTTCTAGACACAATTATGCATTTTACTGAGCCAGATACACTTTTTTTTTTTTTTTTTTTTAATAAATCCAAAGTGGGCAAAACAGATAGACTACCAGGATATGTTCTTAGTCTAAACTTAAGAAATGTAGTCACTTTTGTGCCAAAGGGGAAAAGAGTGACGATATTTATGTTTAGTTCATTAGTTTAACAGAAAAAAAAACTTCATCTAAAAAGAATTTTACTTTGCACCACTACACGAATAACTTCACAAATAATAGATAGGCTCAGATTTCAGCTTTTTTCTCAATAAACTCAATGCGCATCGCAATGAAATAATGGCAGAAATAGACCTGAGTATTGTACCCAGTGTGCAGAGTCTCCCGCCATATTAATGTCCCAGTGGCCATCAGCATTCAGAGGGTGAAGGGAAAATAGGGACATTGGATGGGCCTTCAGTGTCTGACTGTGGAGGAGCGGGGGACCATGGAGACTGACATGTGCACACACACACACACGTATAAATAGACACACACAATCATATATGTCTGTGTGTGCATGCACCTTGTAAAATGTGTGTGAGTTTAGGTGAATGTGTATTCTCTCAAGGTGTCTGTCAGAGTGTGTGTGAGGAGCTGTGGATCTCCTAATTTAGCCTCTAGAGAGCTGAGACGTCGGGGTGTCAATCTCACTGCGCCGCTTTTTTCCCCACTTAACTTTTTAACCGAGTTTCCTCCACTTTGCAATCCTCTGTATTTATAGCTGCCAAGCCTGGAGCAGCCACGTACGTCTCTGTCTATGTGTGTGTGTGTGTATCTGCGGTATTTACCAACATTAAAACTCTTTGTGCTGTGCGTCTTTGTGTGTATAGCTGCACAGCTGTTGATATTGTGGGGTTAGGGGTTTGGTATTTCAGTCAATTTCCACCGAGACGAAGATGAAGCGCAGCACAAGAGACAGAGGAAGTGTGGAAATCGCTGGAGGAAAAAGAGAGAGCAGAGGAAGAAAGAGAAGGAGGTGAAAGGGATGAGGAGGGAGGGACGGCGGGGGTAAAGGGATGGAGGGGTTTGAAGGGGGTAGAGGGATGGATGGAGGGATGAGGCAGACTTCTGGCCGAGCGAGCTGCTCTGAGACTAATTAAGGTGAGGGCAGTGGCAGAGACGAGGTAATGATGAAGAAAAGGATTTACTCCCTCCATCCCTTCGTCTAAGACACACACCAGCACCTCTCTACCCGTCACTCAGCCCCTCACCTCCATCCTTCACCCCCCACTTCTTCTCCTCCCTCATCCCCTGTCCATCTCCCCTCCTCGTTCCTCGCCCTCGTCTTCCTCCTGCTCCGTCCTGTCCCTGTTCCTTACACCAATTTACAGGAAAACAAAGGCAACGACAGAACTGAAAAAAAAAAAACAAAAACGAATTTTATTCGAGTCTGACCACGTATTTTACATTTCGGAAAAGTCCACAGATACACAGTACTTTCATTTGAAGTCAGCCACGTACTTTTAGTGTAATCATGTGAAAACAACCGCTCGAACAGATTTCAGAAGTCCAGTCCCTTCTGCTTTAAGACAATAGAAGTCTTCAAGAAACTGTTAAATTAAAAAAAAAGGAAAATATGTATATACATTCACGAAATGCTGCTGTCAGCATGTGTAAATATTCAGTCAAGTTCAAACAACTTTTAAAAGGGTAGAACTTCAGTCGATAGTTTTTTTTTTTGTTTTCAGATTTGTGGTTTCAATTATCCAGATTCGACCCTGTCACCAAACTGCACAGTAAAACAAGGACATTATATTCTTTTTGACAGCATTTACACTTCTGAAGTTCAACTCCTGCTACAAAGTTCATCTCCTCTGAACTGTTTGGTTTGTGCTCTTTACCTCCATCCACCACTTTGTATTTGGAGCTAAGTGAAAATGTTTGTTTGTACTCCATCTCCACGTAACATTGTAATATTATCAAATGTAGTTTTTACAGTACTATTAGATGGTAGATTTTCTCAGCCTATTGGTTATTTCCAGATCATAAAATACATTTTTTAAAGTTGAATTGTCTGTCCTGTATTGTCTTTGTGTATTTCATCGTAAATGAGTTTTAATAATAATGCACATTTGGAAAACCTGAACAAACCACTTGGATATTATTCCTTATTATTTGCTTCAGTATTATCTCAGTTAATTCTACTGTAAGTAAGTTTCACTACAAATCAATTAAAAATTCAAAAAAACATGCATGCAGAATTCTGCCTATTATTTTTCACATGCTGAGATGCTTCTTTCTGAATTCTTTATTCTTTAGTATCTTTGTTAGTTTTCACTGCAGTAACAACTATCCCATCACAGATAATCCACAGCTGTAGCAGGTTTGACCCGTTTCACTAGTTGTGTGTTAAGAGGAAAACCAGGTAGTGACGTTTGTTTTATTTTACTTGTGCAGACTACATTTTCACTTTGCATATTTAGATGAAATGAGGATACGTATGAATGTGAAATGCTGTGATGGGTAAAGTCAACTTCTGCCAGTCCATCTCACCCTCCGCCTCCTGTCCACTCCTCTCTCCTTTCAGTCTTCATTCTGTTTGCCTCTATCTTTCTATCAGACAGCTGTGTTCTCACTCTCTCCAGCTGTGACTCTTCCACTGCTTTTCCCCTCCCTCCATCTTCCTCTCTCTCTCTTATTCCTCTGGCTTTTTTCTACGGGCAAACAGGAAACTACGGCGGCTTGTCACCAGGCCTCCTGTTCCAGCTCCGCCAACTGCGTTCCTGTCAACGAACGCCGGTACTTCCCTTTTTACAAACGTATACTTCCACCCACATGCATCCTACATCTGTTTCTCACTGTGCTTTGGCATCGTCTTGTTACAAATTTATATACAGTTTGCAGAAACGGCGTTGCTTCCTGTCTTGTTGTCTTTGCCTGTCACTCCTCCACTTGAACTTAAACTGTGAGTTGAAATGTCTCCTCACTTCAGATGGATGTCTGTGTGGTGAATGAAAACACCACAAAATACTTCACACAAAATAATTTTTTCTAGCCTTTTAAATTTCTCTTTAGTTTGGGGGGCTATTTATTTGACTTGTAGTAAAATAAATACTGGAGTTATAGGAAATGTGTGACTGTAGTTATAGGGCAAAGCTGTCAGCTGTCATCCCCAAAATAGGCTAAAGTTGATATTTGAGGAATTCTACCAAGACAAAAAAGTAAAAAAGGATGCAGAGACATGTGATTTCAACTGATAAAAAAGATCAAAAGATCATTAACATGACACAAATACAATACAAATATATATAAATAAAACTACATATGTACAACTAACAGAGGCCATCTGACTAAAGCAAGAGATTAAATTCACTGACAAACTAGTAGATAATCTTGTGAAGTAGGGTGAAACTGGGAGTTTTTGTCATTATAGCCACTGCTAATGAAAATCTATCTGATGTGAGCAGGTTAAAATACTACGTTTACAGACTGGACATGCATAATTAATCAGATCGTAGCATCAGCCTCTGCAATTATATAATCACACAATACTGTAATTTAGAGGCGCAGTGGATATTTTGGTATTTTAGAGTCAGTTACAAGGAGCAGAAAGGAATAATATGTGTTAGATGCAAAATGACACTGCAGCTGTGTGTGTGCTTTTTAGTCTTTTATAGCAGCCAAAATGTGCATGCCTGGATCAAAAAAACTACACACATCAAAATGATCAATCTGTGCATTTTTTTTTTTATAATGAAGCAAATAGATTTAGATTGCAATATTGTCCACAATAATCACAATATGACATTTTCAGATGATTGTGCCACTGTATTACAGATGTGGTAATGGAATAGTTTTACTCACATTGCTTTTAGTGACATGTCTTCATTTACATGATATTATTTCATTATAGTGAAAAAAAGAACCACAAGTGATTGATGGTGTGTTTCGTGATTTATTCCGAACATGCAATGAAATTTAACATATGTGAACAGCCAAACATACATAATAAATAATAATACAAATATCAACAATCACTATCTAAGACAGAAGAACAGCACAATAGTTCCATTTACATGCCTGAAAAGGGGTGGGAAGAAGTGCAACTTATTTAATCCCACCCCCTCTCCATGAAATATTATTATTAATAATAATTATATATATATTTATATATATCCCTCTTCCTTTTACATCGCAAGTAAATTTGACATTGACAGACAAACAAATTAAACAGCTAATTTCTCTTAATTTGAAATTTATCAGAAAGATTTGATATACTATATGCACAAAAAAAACAGCAAAATACATAAAACAGGGCAAGTTGCTTTTAGATATTTTAATGAGTCATTTCTATAAATTGTAGCTTTAATTGCCATCACTTTCATAACCTGATTAGATTTAGTAAACTGTTCTTCAAACCGCTACAAAACTGATGAAAACTTGCATTTCTTGGGTCAAAATGTAATACCATCTTAGCAGATTCATATACATTAGCTTGTTTTGTGCTTCCCAAAGCTGCAGCTCAGTGAGGAATACCTGCATGACTAATGGTTGACTTAATTCCTGCAGTTTCATTGAAAATATAAATTTGTCTACTCCACTAGTGCTACACTTTTATTTTTTTTTCTTTGCTGATTTTTTTCTAAAGGAAGTCAGTGAAACAGCTAAACAGATAGAAGCAGCTGCTTAAAAGTGCACCCTCTGTACTTTCACTTATAATGACGGGAGGAGGCAGCATGAAGATAGTATGTTTGATCACAGCACACATCAGACAAAGAAGAAAAGCACAAAGAAAGGCTTTGGTCCTGATATTTCGCTCACACACTCTTTGTAAAGTCACCACAACTCAAAATAATTACTACTGTACAACAAACTCAACTCAGAGTAAAACTGAAAAAACAACAGTGTGCTTTTCCCACCCGGATCCAAGTTCAAAAACAGTTTTAAACCTTGGCTTTTAAGACAAGATGGGATAATAGTCCTGTAAGAGCATGAACATATTTGTACAGTTCTGCCACAACTGGAAAACTACTTCTGTTGAACATGCAATAGACTATGGCTGAAAGCTGTAGTGTCCACTGCTGTCGCTACTTTTACATGAATACTCTACTGGTACTTTTTATTCCAGAACATTTCCTCTTCCTCTTAAGCTATGCTCTTCCCAGGAGAATGCATCGTCACAAAGCTGTCATATTTCTCTGACATCATGTCATGATAACGTTACAGAAATAGAGTTTTACAGGATAGTGACGCTGAAAACATATGATCTGATACAATACGTACTTCAAATAAGCTCAACCTCAAACATCTACAGCAATAAAATACAACATATAAAGACCAAAAGTTTCAACTAATCTAGAATGTCTACGAACTTTTGAACTATTCATATAAAATGCAGTTTTGTGGAAATGCCATCAGTTTCTGCCACGTGAATTCACCAGGTAAACATGTGCAGTTTGACTAAAGATGATAATTTTAGACACTTGTTTTTATGTTCAGTTAATGATATATATTGTTGAAAAGTAACTTTTCTTTATTTTCTTTTTTTTTTTTTTTTTTTGATGCAATAGCATTTCAATTTACCATGAATGTTTATGAACATCTACACAATTAGTAAATGAAATATAGGACAATACTTGATTTTCACACTACTATATGGACTACAGTGCAATATTACATTTACAACACAATAAGCTCTTTGAAAATACAACTGTTTTCTACCTTACCCATTTTATACAGTAGATTTTATACCTATATTTTTCTAATATTTTTTATGTTCTTGCACTGTGAATTTGCTCACTATATGGTCTGACTGTGGTAATTTCATTGTACATGTAATCACAAAAGGTCTACTCTGTGAAACTGCAGAGAACAATATAATAAATGGGGATAAAACACTTAAAAATGGAGGAAAATTCACCTGGAAGTCTTCACAAACAACAGGGGAGTTGGGACAAAGTCGGGGGGG
>JAQQZY010000017.1:10727542-10740114 GCA_030068375.1 Ostorhinchus rueppellii | reverse complement strand
TTTTTCCTCGATTATATGAATTTTGAGATCATCTGGAGCCAAAATCGTAATCACGATTAAAATTCGATTAATTGAGCGACCCTAACTTGAACTGATTGATTTGTGTAGGTGGATAAAGTGCATTTTAAGCCCCATTCTGAAAAATCTCAACAAACCCTTCCATTTCATTCATAAGATTTTACAGCAGATTATTACACAGCCATTTAATGAAAACAGAGATATTTGTGGTTAGTCATTTAATCAGTGTCCATTTTCTCTTTTTACCTTTGATTTCCTGCCCATGTATGTCTGGGCGAACCAGTCTGAGTCCATAGCCTTCAAATTTGCCATTATCTGACCCTGGAAAAGAAACACACATTCAATTAGTCAGTTTCCATAGATACCACACAAAAACACATCCATTTCTACTGATTCACAAGTACTAAAAGGCCAAGGGGTAAAACAGACTAGTCGAATTGTTCTCAGCATCTTTTGAAACATTGATGTCCATGAATAACACAGAGTACAATTTTATTAAAGCAGACACAAGAAGCATGATCAATACACTCGCTGTACTTATTTTAAAGATGCAAATCTACAGAGTAAAGACTGACAAGCGTCGATGCACATTTTTACAAATAAAAAAAGCATTGGGATAACTTACAGCAAATGCCTCATGGAACTCGAACACATCAATGTCATTCATGGTCAATCCTGCGCGTTCCAAGACTTTAGGTGTGCTGTATGTTGGACTAAAGCAAACGGAGCAGAAAATTAAGCAGAAATTCCAACCAGTCTCGAGGTGCTTGAGTTAAACTAGAATTTCTTGCTATAATTAATTGCTCTGCCCTCATTATCTTGGTTGATTTCACATGGTTTTTTAGTTGTATGATCTTGCAAATAAAATACAGACAGCACAAATGGACTTTTCTAGCTGGGAATCAGTGAGAGTAAGAGCAGTGAAGGACTCACCCCAAAAGCAGCTGGTCTTTAGGGTCTTGAGACACATACACAAAGTCTCTGCCAGAATGAAAACACCATGATCAGCACATCACCTGAAATGGCATCATTGGGGAAATTGAGGCTGCTCTACCAAACGGAGAGGTGCACTTACCTGAGGTAGGCTTTAGGCTTGTAACCCATAGCCAAAGCTTTCTCCTCAGACATGATAAGCACAGCAGAGGCACCATCAGTCTGAGGATACACAAGCAAGGGGTCAGTCATGTTTCGTGATGACATTTCCCCTATGAACCAAAACATGCGTTTGTAGTAAATGCCAGGGAATTAAAACTTGGTATTTTAAAATGATTCCCAGGATTCTGTTATAGATATTTATTATTCATGTCAGAACTATATGCATTTTTAATCACAGAAATAAGAAATTAAGGACATTCCAAGTGCTCGAGTCTCTTTATACACATCTATTTGTACCAAAAAGGAAGAGTTGGCAGCAGTGACAGTCCCATGAGGCTTAATGAAGGCTGGTTTCAGTTTGGCCATTTGCTCCATGGAGGATGGCCGGATACCGTTGTCCTTAGAAACAATATCACGACCTGAGCAAAGAGGACATGGATCATGAGCAATCATTTACAGGAAATTATGAGCTTTACATGACTGACAACACATATAGTGCACCATAGATAACATTTGAAACCCCTCAATTTTCTCTGAAGGACACCTTAAATGAATTTAGTGGTCTGTCTTTTTCCCCACTGTAATGACTGCAATTTAGTATTTTCTATGTTATAGTACATCCCACATAATGATTCAGTGCATTTTCACATTATTTTTGTGCAGTTTATAAGTAATGAATGACTCAGAAGACATAAAGTAACTTCTTACATCAACTTTCAAAGTAAAATTATTTTCATTGCTGCAGAAAAAAACCAAATATTTGTTCCCTTCAAACGACACTTAGAAACTGAACTTTGTACTTTATAGTTTTTTGTAGTCTAAATGTGTTATGAGCTCTGCATATGCATGTCATGAGGCTGAAACTGGGTCAGACCTGCCAAACAGCTGGACAAAATATTTTATCATTTGAACCAATGTTCATACTAATTAAAATCAAAGTAATGAATCAATCTCATGTTCAATGATGAATCAGCTAAAGGTAGCTGCAAGCTAGCAATGCTATTTTAACAACTGCTCCAGTTTTTGGCAAGTTTTGGTGCCAAAAATTGAAATGCAATGTAAGTGGCCCCTAACATATTAAAGTCATACATTTCTGTGTTACAGTTTTACTAAATTTACCTTGTTATTTAACACCAACTGATTAGATTACCACTTACTATCGACTAGTATATCAATACAAAATTCTAGTTGTCTCCGATTTAAAAAAAAAAAAGAAAAAAAGAAAAAGTAGTTCAAAATTACAACAGCCAGAAATAGGTCTGAAGTACTGCAGTACAAAATAAAAGTCTATTGTCTATAGTGACTCCATTGCCAGCACGTTCAACTACACTGTCTGACAGAGCATAATACAGAAGGCATGTGCTGACTCCTAAAACCTCAGTGCATCATGGGATGATAATCATGCCCGAGGTCATTTGTGTGTCCATAAAGACAAACAAAAGCACAGCACAGGGCAACTACAGCTATGGCAGACACTTGTTCTGGTTTGTGGTATGCATACCTGGCACTTTAAAGGAGATGACATCTTGCAGAAGTCCTGCATCCTGGGCTTTTTTGGCCAAAGTGTGTGAGCGCAGAGCAAATTCATCCTGCTCTACTCTAGAAACCCCAAATGCAGCAGCCAGACGGTCAGCACTGTGGCCCATTGTTTCTGCTGTGGAGAACTCAGCGACAGCAGGAAGCTAAAAAATAAAGGTGGAAGACTTATGCTATACTATCTTTATATAATAAGACATCGAGTCATCAGTTTAGTTGAATTTGAATTAATTTTAGCACAATCAAATATTAAGTCTCATTGTGGCAGTCCAGCTGTCGATAACAAAACTGACAGCAGTACGACTCCTGTGGATGTGGACTGACCATTTACCTCAGGGGAAAGGTGTGCCAGTCGGATGCTTCCAATCAGACTCAACCTCTGGCCAAGGGTCTTTGCCTTATTAAGAGACAACATGGTTTTCCTCATCTTCCGGCTGTGACGGATGGGAACATCAGACATGAACTCCACACCACCTGCCACAACAGCATCACACTGTCCTGCAGCAATCATACCCACAGCTAAACAGAGAAAAAAAAATAATCAAAAACAGGGTGGATGGACAGACTTCAAATACCACAAGGTCAAAGGTCAGATTAAAAAGAGCACCTTGATGACATACCTGAGGTCATTGCCTGGTTGGAGGAGATGCAAGCCATGGTGACAGTGTGAGCTGGAATCTTATCTGAGAACCCTGCTCCAAGTGCTGCCTAAAGTCATAGTAAAAACAAGGCATCAGAAAAGCAATTCCCTTTTTTAATGTATGGTTAGGTAAAGTTGGTATGTACAGACAGGGAAAGTGTGATATACACATACTTCTCTGGCTACATTGCTGGTCTTGACCTCCTGAATGACTGTTCCATAGATGATGTAATCTACAGCATCTTTAGGGATACCTGTCTTGTGCAGAAGACCCCTAGAAAAACCCACATTAACAAAATTTGTGAATTTCTGACATGGTAAAATAACATGTTTTTAGTCGCGACATTTCCATGAACCCCAATATTTTAATGACAATCAGGGAAGTTGAGAGGGTTGGTGTAAGCCACCTAATGGGGCAACATTAGGTGTGATAACCTTGACAAAAAGGAGCATAGCAATAACAAAATAAAACTGGTCTGGGATTCTTTTTTTAAAATGTTAAAAGATTCAAGGCTTGCTGGACATCTGAATGGTCAAAAGGCTCCAAACAACAAGTTGTTGAAGTTTTTTGAAAACAATAAAACCAAAAACAAAAATAAATACATAAATGAACCTGGCTGGAAAAGTTGGAACAACAAGAAGGAAAAATGTTTTTTTAAAAATCTTCTGCTACATTTCATCCAGATCCGATGCTGTACAGCTATTGCAGGTTTAAAAAAAAAAAAAAAAACAAAAAACTAAGTTTATTCTGATTAAATTTTATCCAATTGCTTTATTTAGTACCCACTGGTGGAAGAAACTGATTTGTTGTGTTTCTGCAGCTACAAACGAGGCCCTTAAAGTCACTGGTACTTGTGTGAATATAAACTACAGTGATGGAATTTTAGTAGCTTCACCTTGTGTACATGAGAAACACAAAACACTATATACGGACACACTTACTGCAGAGCTGCTCTGGCCAAGTCATGGGGCATCAGGTCAGCATATCTGTAAACATAAACCAGACAGATGTCACCTTCAGGTCAATGGTGTCGGCTCTATGTAACGACAGGATTTATTTGACAACTCTACTTTTAAAAGCACAAGAATTATTTCAATCTTAGTGATAGCCCCTTGGAAAAACAAAGCCTTCATCAGAGATGTTTATTTGTGAGTGTCTTTATCTTGCCAGTGAACGGAGGACACATACGTGGTTCCAGACATCAGGAAAGGGGTTCGAACTCCTTCCACTAGGACTATGTTCTTCACACCAGGCCTGGCCAGGGTCTTTTTGCTCTTTGTCTGAACTGAAACATCAGAAAATTCAAAGAGTCAACAGTTTTGAGAGTCAGTAGATGATCTGAAAACTCTACAGATATCAAATATGAGATTTGGATGTAGATTTTTTTTTTTTAGTGAACATAAATTAAACATGTGATAATAACTTACCCTGGGCCTGTAACTGGGTTGTTGTACTAAGAGAACGTGCCGCTGAGACAGAGAAAGATTTCTGATTATTCTCCATTTAAAATTACTCAAAATATAAATCAAACATTCACAATCTTGGCTCAAACATGTCTAAATATTTCTTGTAAAAAATAAGTTAAATGACAATAGTACAGATGTTTTTCCCCACAGTATGTGCTATAAGGGCTGGATGGATGACAAACTTGGTAAATGGATAGAATAGACAAATGACAGAAGATGTGATGACTTACCATATTGCACTGCCCGTGCTGGACTGACTGGGCAAGTGCGCACTGAGTTCAGCAACATGGAAGCCATTGTTTTCTAAAACAAAAACATTGCAATCATGATAAATTCTCATTATGTGTTAGTTGAAAAAAAAAAAAAAAGATCATGTGCAAGTTAATGAAAACATTTCAGGGTGACTTTTATACTTTGTGTATATACAGTTCTTCCCCATGGAGCAGGACACTGTCTCCTAAAAGTTTAAATCTTGAGGGATTCCAATGTCGTTTGTTCCCTTTTCACTTTTTTAAACCAGGGAATGCAGATGAAAATTTACAAAAACTCCACTAATTATCTTATTCTAACCATCACTGTTTACAGATCCCTTTTCTTGATACCTTAAGACCTCACTAATTTACTTAGATATTTAAACATATTATTCTTATACTTAAGATACTGAGATATTCATGTTGCTGAGGTTGAATTTCAGTACATATTTGACTGGCCTCTGTACATGGATTTGATGAATTAGCCCAATTGTGGAAAAAATAAATGTTTTGGTTGTCTAATGGTGATATAATAACCTCTTTAATTTTATTTCCACAAAATGAAGGGCAGGTGAGACACTGAAAATAAACTTTATTCAGCACAACTCTGCATTTCAGTTATGGAATTTAATGTTTTGAAATATAGCTACTCATTTACCAATTGTGTAACTGGACATTGAAATACGTCATCCGATTATCCGTGTCATCTAAAGCCACAACAAACACAAAATAAAACCGATGAGGAGTACGTTTTGCGCAATACTTTGTAAAGGCACTAATTACAACCATTAAAACATCAAGTACAAATAAAACGTTGAAAATGTGATATTAGAATCATCTAATTACATCTAAGCCAACCTCTTATGATACGTTAGTTTTTAATGGTGAAGTTTGAATGGTTTTTTTTTCCTACAGGAAGACAGGTGTAACATTAATTTACACGTGTGATACCGAGAATAATGTGTCCCAAACTATTTTTATAAAAGAATGCGTCACATCAGTCACGGTCACCCAGCCCAACCCCCCTACCTTGGTTATGACCCTTCACCTAGATTCACATCCAAGATAATGACACACACATATCACAGGGTTGAAACTGGGTCAGACTTGCCTGTAGCTCAACTTAAAATGTCATCAATGTAACCAGGGTTCATATCGATTAAAGTCAAAATACTGAATCAAATCTATGCTCAATAATGAACAGGCTAAACTTAGCTGCAAGCTAGCAACGCTACTTCAACAAGCTGCTTTTGATAGCAAAAGTTGAAAGAATTTGGAGCTTCGCTGGTGTATTTGCAATAACTTAGATGTCTCACGGGCCCACTCAGCTGTTTTTTGTTTCCTGGATCAATCATTAATCGTGAAAATTATACTTACCTGTAGTTGTATGACTGTCAATACCGCTTCCCTGTCAGACACTCAGCTACTGTGCTAGTGGACTACAAAAACCGCTAACGCTTTCAAAGACCCACCAAGGCTTAGGCTGTCTGTAGATATGCCTGAAGTAAAAAAAACAAATACAACGATATATAGTTATATATATGTGAAATTTAAAGTAACTTTTAATTATGAAATTGGAGACCGTTACTGTAAAAATATAAATAATGGCAAATTAATTCTGACTATGTACATTTATTAATGTCTAAGCTGACGGCAATATTGATAGTTGTTCTCGGGGTCCTACGTTGTTTGACATTCGACACTTTTGCGCCCCTGACGGTCAGAAATTTTCGTTGAGGGTTTTGAGTTTCATGAGGATATGGCATTTTCTCGTGCAGCCGGCGTTTTGTCTAAATTTGCCCCAAGCAAATACCCTTTATTGTCAGGTATGTTGTCCAAAATTAACGTTTTACGGTCTCTTTTAGTGAATGATACCTCCGCCTTTCTGTTAAAGCTTTGTGTCTTTTCCATTGATAAAAGCTGGTGTGAACTTTCACCCAGATCGAGGCTTCAGTACTGATTGAAGGCGCTTGGTGGTAGTATTATTTGTGCTAAATGGAGTTAATTGTGTGTGTTTTTGCGACCATTATGCTACCAGTCGACATGTGCCTCCATATTGATACATTTGCTCATAGCCCCAGTTCTAACACACGCTAAGTTGGCTGCTTTTGTGTCACATATGGGCTGAATGGGTACCCGGCTGTGAATACAATGTCAACTAATCTCACCCTCTTAAGTGTTCATATAGCTCCGTTTTTGCCAGTTTTAAGCCTTTAGGAGACTTGCATTAAAATTTGGTAAAGATATGAGAATTTGAAGAGTTTATTTTAATGACAGCTGCTTTCAACAAATAACAAATGGGACATAAAATGTATCTTACCTAAAATGCAAGAAGTTAAAAGGCTGAATTTATTCAGGTACAATATGCATGGAAGCATACGTGTCAACATTATCTTTCTGATATCGAAGTTTCTCTTCGTTACCGACGTAGATATAAAGGTGTACATACTACAGATTATAAATAACTTTGTATGTACATGGTATACACACTCAAACTAAGTCTTGATAATGCTTTGACAAACTTTGCTGTTTCATTTGGAGTTTTAAACAAGTCATATGTTTAAGAAAGTAATAATAATTTTTAATCTAATCCTTTCTGCCTTTAATATGAGATTGCAGATGGTTGACTGTATTAATTCCAAATCAGTGTAAAGATTCACTAAAAAAAACAGACAGGCAGTTTTGGAATGGAAAAAGTCAACCTGTTAAGTGCCTAGCATCCACTGTCAACAGTGTGAATATGAGATGGGATGGGTTAGTAAAAGTAGACCAAAGGTCACACCAGCTTGTCTCGTTGTCTGAGGACACCTTGGGTCATATGGTTCACCATTCTATCTTGTCTCTGTGTTTCTGAAGGTCATGCCAGCCGCAGCCTCTCTGTGTCTTCATCATTGGCAGGTAATTCTCTCAAAAACAGAATTGGGTTGTATATTGTTGTTCAGCATATGAAGATGAATTCCACTTCTCACACTATAACAGATATATTTTAAATTATGCAGCTTCTTCATATATGAAACCACCGATTACTGCCTTTGTCTACGTTGTAATGAATAATGATGTAATATTTAGTTCATTTAAGAGTTTTACCATTGAATATCAATTAAGGTTGGAGTTTAATTCATATTTAATGTATTATTTCTTACTTTGACAATTCCATTAGCCAGGCTGTTCCTGAAAAAATGGAAATGTTCATAACATCTTGCCTGGTAAAATAGAAGTTACATTTGAAAACTAAATAAATAGATAAATACTTTGACAACTGTTTTCCTTTTGCCGCTGTACCAAATACACCCAAGTGTCCTTGAGCAAGGATAGCTTTAAAGTTTGCTTGTGCTATTTGTGCAAAATTTCTCCAGAGATAGTAATAGCAGAAATGAAAATAATACAATTCTGGTAGCCCTATGTCTGACTTTTTTTTTTTTTTTTTTTTACTGTTCTTCCCATCAAGCTCGAACACACGTCAGCTACGAGCTCAAGGATGATGTGGCAGTTATACGACTCAATGATCCAACATCCAAGGTGTGTGTGTATATCTGTGTGTACGTGTTTAAGGAAGAGAGCATGAGACAACTCATACATACGTACCATATGTGTCAAAGAGAATTATGTTTGTCACAGTGCCGACTACCTGTCACTGTCTCAGTTGTGATTTGACATGATTAATCAATGTTTGTGTTCATGCAGGTGAACACACTGTCGGTGAAGATGCAGTCTGAGCTGTCAGACGTGATGGGGGAGATCTGGTCCAACGGAGCTGTGAAAAGTGCTGTCCTGATCTCCAGCAAACCTGGCTGCTTTATTGCAGGAGCAGATATCAAGTAGGTTTAATGTCTTTTCCATGTTAGCATATGTGATAACTTGTGCCGCCACACCATGTCCTGATATATGTTACTCATTGTTCTCCAAATATTTTTACAGTTCTACCACAGAAGAAACTGATCAATCTCAATTGGTGTTAATGTTTGTCATTCTTTGGTAACAGTATGATCCAAGCCTGTAAGACCAGTGAGGAGGTCACCCATCTTTCTCAGGAAGGCCAGAAGATGTTTGAGAAGATTGAGAAATCTCCTATCCCTATTGTCGCAGCTATCAATGGTTCCTGTCTGGGTGGAGGCCTTGAGGTACAGGAGTGTGTGTGTGACAGGATGAGAGGAGATTTGACTTGAAAAATGCAGTTTAAATTAAATTAATTTTGGAAAATACATCTTGATGTTCTGACTTCTCTGTATCTTTCTAGTTTGCAATAGCTTGCCAATATCGAGTTGCTACAAAAAGCAAAAAAACCATACTGGGTACGCCAGAGGTCATGCTGGGGCTGCTGCCTGGAGCAGGGGGCACACAGAGACTTCCCAAAATGGTACACATACACACACCCATATTAATCAGTTATTAATCTAATGGCTTCATAGTCTTGTGCTTGTTACACTAGAGTGTTTTAAGGTCAAGAGTCTCACTAAGGAGACTTTAGCTTTGAAGCTGTAACTCCCTTGTCCTCTCTGTATGTCTAGGTGGGTCTCCCTGGAGCATTTGACATGATGTTGACAGGCAGGAACATCAGGGCTGACAAAGCCAAGAAGATGGGTCTTGTGCACCAGCTTGTGGATCCTCTGGGTATGTTTTTTGTGTTGATTCATTGCTAATCTACATCTGGAAATAATAGTAATAATAATAATAATAAAAACCTTAAGGCCTTTTCAAATAGATCCTTTCAAGTTACTGTACCATTAAGATGACCCTTCATTGCACCAGCTTTCCATGTTGACTCTGAAACAAACAGTGCAAACTCAGTGTGTTGTTTTTAGATCATGTCTAATGGTAGCAACTGCTTCCTGAAGTGTTTGGCTACTGGTAGCAGAGGAGTAAGATTACAATACACTAGAGTGGTCATTTTGGATATGTTTTTGTATGTTTCTAAAATGTTTTAGGTGGTTCCAGGTGCATTCTCCTTAAAATATTTTAGATTGTTTCTAAGGCTTTCAGTGGTGGCTTACAGGGTATGGTCTTAGTATTGCCCCTGTGGTAAACTTGGTCAACTTTTCTTGCATTTCGAATGTATTTTGCACAATTTCTCAGCATTAAAAAGTGCTTCCTTAGGTGATTCAAGTAGAGTCCAGGGGCTTTTAAAGTGGTCATCAACAGTGTCTTGAAGTTTTAAGATGATGCTATGTGCTCTGATAATATTCTGTTTAGACAGATTTTCAAAAAAATTGTAGGTGATTCCATTAGCAGTGACGAGTGCTTTTTCAAGTATTCCGAGTCTTTTCTTATGCTTCTGCAGGTGATCACCAACTAATATCTAGTGGTGGAGTATTTAGGAGGTTTTGTATGTTCTTAAAAAAACACATTTTGTGCAGTTTTTTAAAAATGTTTCTAAAGTGTTTTAGATACTTAAGGCATGATTAGATTTCCCTGAAGTGGTTCAAGTTGTTTCCCAGGCCACCGCCAATGGCCTCCACTGTAGTAAAGCTATACTGTTCTCCAAAAAGGCACACTTCAACTGGGCTAGCAAGAGAACTGAGTATTGACGTATTTTTGTTAGTGGAGGACACGTAACTATTCTATTAGCTCTCACTTGTAATCCCATCAGTCTTACAGTCTTATACATTACATGTCATCACATCTCAGCTCTCCTGTTTGATCCACCTTTTTATACATAAAGCCATGGCGGATTAAAGGAGTTACATTCTTACTTTGACCAGGCTGTGCAAAACTTCTGTGGTCATTTCTCTGTCCTCTTGTGTTTTCCAGGTCCTGGTTTGAAACCTGCAGAAGAAAGGACCATTGAATACCTGGAGGAAGTGGCTGTGGGACTGGCCAAAGGAATCGCTAACAAGAAAGTTGCCCTCACAAAGGAGAAGGGTCTCATGCAGAGTGAGTAGTACTTTAATAGAACGGTATGTGATTTAGAGATTCATAATACACAATAGCATAATGTTCTACATCTGTTATTTATCTGTGTGTGTGTCGGGTTCTGCAGAGCTGCAGGACACCGTGATGGACCTTGGTCCAGTGAAGCAGAAGATCTACAAAACTGTCACTGAGAAGGTCCAGAAACAGACTAAAGGACTCTATCCCGCTCCTGTCAAAATCATTGAAGTAAGAACATGAAAGAACGACTGTAAAAATTTGACCTTGCAAACATATTTCCTAATGTGTATGTATGTCACCATCTGGTTTGTCTGTTCTGTGTAGTGTATCAAGACTGGAGTGGAGGAGGGCAGAGAGGCAGGTTATCTGGCTGAGGCTGAGGTATGTTGCATTCCAAATTCTCTGTATTTTACACACTGGTAAAAGTTTTTAAGATCAGGAAGTAATTGTAGTTGTGTCATCTTATACGTAGAACTTCGGGAAGCTGGCAGTGACCTCTGAGTCCAAGGCGCTGATTGGCCTTTACCAGGGTCAGGTGGCTTGTAAGAAGAATCGCTTTGGGACCCCAGAGAAGGAAGTGAAGTAAGAAATGGTTACAGTGTTATATACTACTCAAATTTACTCAGAATATTTATTGTATTGCTTTAATATCAGCAATAAGAAACTTGTACACAGTGAATCATCTTGTTTCAGGAAGCTGGCAATCCTGGGTGCAGGGCTAATGGGTGCTGGTATCGCACAAGTATCCATAGATAAAGGCCTGAACACCATCCTGAAGGACACCGCCGTAGAAGGCATCAGCAGGGGAGAAGATCAAGTCTACAAAGGGTGAGATAGAAACTCAGAACAGAATGGAAAGTTTGGGAAATTCCTTTCGGCAGTTTTCTTTTCAACCATCTACAGATTTTTTTTTTTTTTTTAACATTACAGACATTGAATAATGCAATAATGTACAAAATTATACTAGGAAATCCCAGATGGACCCACCTCCGTAGTCCTTCAGGTTCTAGCAATAACTTCTTCAAAATGCGTACCCATTTGAAGAAAAAGGAATAATAACTAAAAACAGCGCATGCTACTGAAGCGAAAAAGAAACATGAAACAGAACAGGCAGCAGCGTTTGTGAATCATTTTAGTTGTAAAGGTTGCAGATATTTCTTTAAAAAAGACAATCCTGTATTTTTCTTTAGTCTCAACACTAAGGTGAAGAAAAGGGCCTTGACGTCATTTGAACGCGACGCCACTCTGTCGAACCTCTCCGCCCAGATTGACTACACTGGTTTTGATTCTGCTGACATGGTGATCGAAGCTGTTTTCGAAGACATCAACATTAAACACAAAGTGCTGAAGGAGATCGAGGCGGTGAGTGGATCTCAGGTTCTACAGTTACAGATGCGATCATGTCAAAGCACAGCAACATTAAAAGACACATTTCACCGAGCTTAGATTGGGTTTATTTTGTGCAATTTAATAATGCACATGGAATGATAAAGATGGCAAATGATAAACAATAGATGGAGAGCCAAAACACACAAAGAGCTTACTTTAAGCCTTAGAAAATAATGTGACTATAAATATGATGACAACTAGCAACAATTTGTATCATAATTCATCACCATTCATTTACATTTACATTTATGCATTTGGCAGACGCTTTTATCCAAAGCGACTTACAGTTATTACAGGGTATTGGTTAC
>JAQQZY010000017.1:10707085-10720059 GCA_030068375.1 Ostorhinchus rueppellii | reverse complement strand
TATATATAATGTGTACTCAGTAATGCCAAGGGCATGAGAATTTGATCACTTTGTAATACTACTGGTTCTTGTCATCAGTCTAGAATATCTCATTTAAATTAATATCCTGACATGATCAGGATAGTAAAATGTAGATCCTGTGTCTGTAATGCAGGGTACCTTTGTAGCCAGTCATACCTGTACTTGAATATCACTTACAGTATGGTGGCTTTAACTTGAATGCCTGAATTTGTTTTATATGAAATATAGTAGCATAAGGGCCAGTGCAGTATTACCTCATACAAATGTGTTTGGCTCAAAATTACTCAAAAAATTGTATTTTCTTTTAAGCTGTGTTATACTTTTTCCATCTGGCAACACATAGACTGTGTTTTTACAATCCCATAGGTGAAAATCTGAGGCTGTGATTTCCTTAATGCACCTCATATTGCAAAAGCTCACAGTCAACCCCCCACAATGGTAAAGTAATGCAACATGTAAAAAGTAGGAGAAGGTATTGTTGTCTTTACATTTTGGATTTTACAGTTATTTACTTTCAAAGCACCACAGCATGGGATTCAGCCTGATTCAGATGTTTGAATTTGTCAAACACTGAAACACTTCATACTGTAGCTTTCTCTTGCAGCCATTTGTTAGTAAAGTAGTCCCAGTCTGTGACTGAGACAGGAGAGATAGTCAGACTCTTAATAAAGTCTCAGTTTCATCGTTGGACCACAGGGTGGCGTGGCGTCTCAGCAAAGTCTCAGCTTCAGTTGGTGATGCTCAGCAGCCGGTTGGTCACAGTGGAAGGCACATTCAGGACGGCTCAGTAGCCAACAGGCACATTATCAGGACAGCTGTGTGTTAGATCTTGGGCCTCCAGCCCTGTATGAACTGTGTGATCTTGGTGACATGGAGTCGGCTCAGGTGGAAGTCATGTGACAAGATGTCCTCAGTCAGCTGCACCAGCAGGCTGCCGTCTATTCGCTCCCTCTGGAACACAGACACTGCTGCTTCTGATAGGCCGATGAACCTCAGGCAGGCCGACACCTCCTCCAGTGACAGCGCAGACAGGTCAGAAGGAGGCCTCCAGGTGGGATCAGTGGGCGGGGACAGGCCTTCAGTCACAGCTGTGGATGTCCCACCTCCTTCTGCACCTCTAGATGAATCTATAGTGGGGTTGGTGGTGGGCTCAGGTGAGGGGCAGGGGGACTGACGGTTGAAGGGGTTCAACGCCCCGAAGGGAGCGAATCGGCTCTGTGGAGGAGGCGGCCTGAGTCGAGGTCCGGAGGTGAAAGACTCCACCCACGGTTCTGCCCAGGTGGCCTGCGCTGGTTGAGGACTGGCTGTGCTGTCTGCAGGGGGGGTGGGGACTGGCTCAGGACTGGTGGGATTAGGAGCTGGGCAGTCGGCCCAGGAGCAGGGGTAACAGTAGAGAGAAGCATCTGGAGAGGGTGAGCAGCTGGGACAACACAGAGCACAATAAAGTGACATTAACACCAGTATCAATCTGCTACACACAAATAAAGTCAGAGTAAATATTGATAAGGACATGCAGTATAGGAGGGTGAGAAACACCTGCGTGAATAACCCAGTTCACCAACATTAAAGCTCTATTTACCCATGAGTCCTTAGTTGCACAAAACAGAAATATTGTTGAAATGGCATTGAATTATACATTGATGCTGATACAATCATAATGCTACTATATTTTAATAAATATATCTATTAATATAAGTATGTATTGTAATAATTTAATAAATTCATGTATAGTTAAATTTGAATACAATTTAAACATGATGCTGCTGCAGATCTGTACACAAGGAGCTTTCCTCTACCCAGACCTGGACTAAAGGAACATGAATAATCCTTGACACATCTTTATGATGAATTGTTCTTTAATGCTTGTGCTTTCCATAAAAATATTCAGATAACCAAAATATGGAGACTCTCAGCCTCCTGATGATGTGTATTGCCTGCCTATATTGGCGCAGGTAATATGTTTATGACTTAATGAACATTGTGGGGAGGAGGTCTATGATTATACTGATCAGAGGGGTTGTCCAAGGAGTTATAAAAAACAACTATTGTCGGGGGATAAGGACGATGACTGGATAAAACTGAATTCTAGAAATAAAAACCCCACATTCAGAGCAGAAGTTGCTGGAGGAAGATCAGAAAAAGCAGTCTGTGAATACACACCATCCTTCTGCAGGTTTCTCTTGTGTCCAAATCAACAGATTAAATGTAAATATAGATGATCTGGTATTGTTTTATACCCGTGTTGAAAAAGTGACACCACTTAAATAAGTTTCAGTGTCAAGCCACAAGTTAGACAGACATTTCTGATGGAATCTGAACTGCACTCTATTTACAGCGCTCCTCATGTAGTTAATTACTTGACACACATGAGTGGCCAAAACCAACAACCTTCAGGAATAGATGCAGACGTCAGGTCACTGAATTACATTATGCTTAAAAGTAATTTGGCTGTCCATTTTTTTAGGAGGAAGTTATTACAGTCTCTCTCAGGGATGGTGGGTGTATCTGTTCTTTACAGGACTCTATGAACATTTACAGAAAAGATGTCTTTAATTAAGACACTTTTTGGGGTTTTTTTGGTCATTTTTGTATTTCATGTTTCTTGTAGCAAATGGAGTTTGGATAATAAGACTATTTAGGAAAAAGCCCTTGATCTAAAAGTACCATATCCATTTTCTGAACGATTCAGGGACACTTTACACGATAACGCTTGGGGCTGAAAAATGCCTCATCTCCCCAGATGTCCATATCGTTTAGATGATAACAGTGTTTTGGGGGTTTGAAAATGCAAAAAAGTGAAACCACCCTTTAAATGTGGAGTTAAAAGGGAGAACGAAACGCCACTTTTGTGCTTTTGGTTCAGATGGTTTTCATGTATTTTTCTTATTAATCTCATTCATCATTTTTCTTAATAATCTCTAAATGCTGTTGAATTGAATAGGATCGACAATTAACATCCCTTTTTGATATTAACAGAAGTAAAGGTGTTTTAACCTGTATGTGAAGGTGTTTTAGCAGCCATGTCAAGATATTTGCTGATTTTCCTTCTTTAACCAAAATAGTGTAATTTTTGAAAGATTCTCTGCTGCCCTTGATGATGAAATGTCATCGCGCTGTGCTCTTAATAATGATAAGAATTCCTGTTGCGACTGTGATAGTTTTTCACACTTAATTTTTGATCCCACCTTTGTTCATTTCTGTTAATAATGGAATCATGGAATTTTTTTTTTCCCAAGTGAAACCAAAAAACTATAAAACACAGATGCATTAAGGCATCCTGTAACTATGTCCTTTTGGAGATATTAAAAAAGTCACTCCTTTTACAACATAGCATCACCTACTGACTAAGTTTATACCATGTACTCATCTGTTGATGTCATGCATGTTCCTTGACATTAATACATGCTCCCAAAGGGGTTCTCTGTTGTTTCGATGGCTTTTTAAGGTCAAATTCTTTCACTGTATGGTATGTGATATGTAATTTGGTAATTGAATGAATGAATTAGTGATGACTCATCCTTATGCATGAGTCATACAGTACATCAATAATAGCCGAATGTTACACATCATGCATAATGATGGAGATAGGTAAAAACAGCATGTTATGTCATGTCTCTACTCGTTTGCTCTCTGTTCTCCCTCTATTCTTACTCTCTCCAGCCAGTCTTCTTTTTCCCACTCTAAGCAATCAGTCTAAGTCAGCACACCTGGTTAGTCACAGCTGCAGCTAATCAGGTGTGGCCTATATAACCTGCTCTCCCATCTGCTCTCTGCCAGATCGTTCATCGCCTGTGCATGACTTTCCAGCATTATCTCCTGTGTGATCTAAGTGTTCTGTTCTGTTCTGTTCCGATTCCGTACCTGACCTGACCTGTTCGCCTCCTGCCTGCCTCTGGATTAAAGTTCTGCCTGACCTAGTCTCTCGCCTGATCCCCGGTTGTGTTGTCTGCCTTTGGTTTGGACCCTGTCAAAGTGCCAATCCTGGTAACCAACCTGCCTTTCGTCCCCAACTACACCTCCGCCCGACCTACACTCGATCTCTGGTATTACGACCCCGGACCGTCCCCGATTCTGCACTCTGCCTGCCCCTCTTCCCGGACAACAGGATCTGTGCACTCATTGTTTGGTGTCAGTGATACCAGACGAAGTGGATTCGTTTTGGACTGTGCTTTTGAACATTGGACTATTGAACTGTGTGTTTGTTGCAATAAATCCCTTTGAACTGTTTCTTAGTTTGTGGTCCTGTGTTTGGGTTTATTCCTGGTCCATGACATGTTACCAGTATTTTAGAGCCTTATTTATAGGGGGACAATCTCCTTTTTGCACCCACTGTCATTTACACTCTTGCTTTAGCTCAATGTGTGCTTGAAGGTTATCGTTCCAGTCCTGCCTGTTCCATAAAAAGTCTTAAAAGCCAAAAAAATCAGATAATCTAATGTTAAAGTGATGTCTTCTTCTGAGTAAAGATTGTATTTTACTGTACCTGTCCTGCAGTCCAGAGGAGTAGAAGGAGAGGTTTGGTCTGGGGGAGGAGGAGGAGGTCTTAGGAAACCGAGGCGGGACCGGAGGACTGGGGGCCGGACTGGAAATGGATCCTCCTTTAGAGCAACGAGGGGGGACTGGAGGGGCGATCAAGTAACGACACTCCTCTCTCACCTACACAAATATATACACGCACATACAAATGAAACACAGTGGCAGAAAAGTTAACTCCTAAAACTTGACTTCTCATGAGGTTTTATGGGAGTGTGTCTGCGTGTATGTGTGTGTGTGTGCCTGCTGGCTTGTCTCTGTGGTTGGTAAATGTCAAACTTTGTGACCTTTACACCTCAAACATACTCACAAACACACACACACACACAGAGTCTTGGCAGGCTAAATATCAGGCAATGAAGAATGCAGTGTGTGACAGGGTATAATCCAGCTGCACTGCACACATCAACACCCACATGCCCTCTAAATACTGCTGCTGGCTGCCATCACTGTGAACCAAATGAAGTTAGTTAAACAAAGCGAGCAAGACGATTTCACCCCAAACAAACCGATACTAAGAGCACTAACACGGACTGATATTAGGAATCTTCATAACTGTTAAGAACAAAGAAAAAAACTGCTTTCCTTTTGACATGACATTTTCAGGGTTAATACATCTTGGCTTGTATGTGATTTTTACAAACATGGATCATCCCTTAGATTTAGAAGAATATAAACGCAGCATAACTCTCATGGTTCAAGAACACAAGCTGGGAGGGTGAAGCAAGTGGACAGAAAGCATGTGTAAAGTAAAACACTAGCATCGCAAATATAACAAAAAAAACCAACAATGCAGATACCACAGATATCACACCAGTGTTAAATGACAGAAATAAGCTACAGTACATTTCCTATGTAAATCTAAGCTCCATCATAAAGTGACAGGAAAGAATAAACTGATCACATTTATGAATAAATGTGAATAATTAAGAATTCATAAATGCAGGATAAAAAGGGCCGCCCAACTAAAAACAAAATGCCACATGATATTTCATTTAACTACCTTTAGGTTTGTTTGCAGAGTGCATTCACTGTGAAGTAGTTTATGCTATACAACGCTTATGCAATGTCATAACGTGGTTTTGTATATAGTTACATTTCTTTTTTTTAAGTCCTCTGCAGCACATCCCAAACAGAATGAACATGGCTGTGTACAGAAGATAATGCACCATGTTCAAAAACATGCAAATATGTATTAAATTAAAACAAAGTGCACCCTCCTTGTTTGTTTCAAGGGGTTTTATATAGTATTGATATTCCAAATTCTCAGCAGCAGGGGAAAGACATGCCCCAAAACACACTTAGGACAACCAAAAACTACCAACAAATCAATGATCTGTTTCCACAGACTGTGTCACTCACTGAATGAAGAAAAATACATCTGAATTATGGTATAATCAAGTTTCCTTACACACAAAAACTCATAGCTGGTTATTTAGAAAGTCAAGTCACATACTGTGTCAGCTGATAGTTTACATTATAGCTCTGTTAGATCAGCTCAGGTTTTAGACTGAAAACAGCCACAGAAAAACCACAAATCACCTGTGTTTTCTGTACAGTTTGTGTTGTCAATAGTTGCACTAAAGATCTTTCTGACATCCATATAAGGTCAGAACTGTTGCAGTTTAATCTGAACTGTTGATCAATAGGGCAAAGGTAATAACATCCCATAATGACTTTATACCTTCATAAGCCTCATAAACAAACTCACCCATGTAGAAGAAACACTATGATTTCAGCATCAAACTCGTTATTATTTCTTACCATTGGACACCAGCAGAGTGACTCCTCCCCCTAGTGCTCGCATAAATCACCTGACAGTCAGTGAATGGAGTTCATACCTCTATAATCCTATGCACTGCCATCTTTGGGAACTTCAGAACTCTGTCTTCTAAGCACTCTAATGAATTTCTTGATGTTTCAAAGCAAAAATACTACATATTGCCCCTTTAACAAATAAT
Source organism: Ostorhinchus rueppellii (assembly GCA_030068375.1). NCBI lineage: Eukaryota > Metazoa > Chordata > Actinopteri > Kurtiformes > Apogonidae > Ostorhinchus > Ostorhinchus rueppellii. The sequence continues at coordinate 10,713,544 of JAQQZY010000017.1, read as the reverse complement.
TTCTTGTAAGTTTGGTCAATTACTAAATCAGCCAGAGTTAACCAAAACACAGAAATAACATACATAACATACATATATAAAATAAACATATAAAATCATTCTATTTTGTTTGACTATCTTTAATCAAACAAAATAGTGATTTTTGATGACAAAGGGGTTATATTACTTGTGTCTTTGCATCCTTTGCCTGTGCAGGAATACCTTGTTTTGTCAGGTTTCTACACACTATGGGTCCGTAAAGCCACTGAGACAAATTTGAGTGCAACAACATCAAGGATACTTTGTAAGGAGATGTCTCTGTCTAGACAGGCTCCATTCATGTGGCAGTATGCACTCACATTTTGAGGATTATCTTTGATTAGTTATTTACTTTTAACTGTCCATCAAGGCCAAAATCAATTGCACACTGTAAAACATTTAATAGAAAAGTAAATGTAAGTAACATTGTGTAATTGAAGTTTTTGAAGTAACAGTTACATCACTCACTAAATTTGAACTGGTTTTGGATCCTCTTGGATTTCAGGACTAACCCTCCCAACACAGTGATGACATCCTGTATGTGTTCATGTGATGTAAGCATATGAGCTGTGAGTGTATGGCAGCTTTTCCTGGAAGTCAGTGTCTGATAGTGTGTATGTGTGTTTGTGGTCGCTGAGGTTAAAAGCTGTAATGTATGAATAATTCACGTCAGGCATCCTGACATTTAACAAGCGGATGCTGCTTCACACAGATAAGGAGGATGAAAGCAAGAGGGAAAAACTGAGGAGTAAAACTCACAGCATCTGATTTTGGAGGTACAGGTGGCGGGGTCGACACTCTCGTAACAACAGTAGCAACAGAACCATCCAATGAGGAAGACGAATGGAAAGAGATGAGGTTTGGCTCCTTGCCCAAGCCCTCTGCATTCTGATTGGTCCAGAGTTCCTCATATGGGATCTCCTCACTGGTCCTCATTTCTGCCTCAGTCCACTCGGGAGTCATATACTCCCGCTCCTCACCTGGCCCCTCCCCCAGTCGCTCCCCAATAGAGTCTCTGCAGCGTTGTGATAGGTTGTCCGATACCCCGCCCCCATACCCGCACATCGATAGCCGCTGCAGGGCTGGAGCGAGCGAGTCCTGACCCGACACACACATGCGGGAACGCCGTGGACTCACGCACTCCTCTGTCATACACTCCAGCTCTGGGCGAGTTTCTCTAACGGCACGAGAATATGCATCAGGGTCAAACGCGTGTCGTAAAAGAAGACTCTCCAGTGCTGCCGTGTGGACCGAGGCTTCTGCCACGTTGAACCTGGGCATGCACCGCAGCAGCAGGAAGTGGGAGGGGGACACTTCCTGTCGGCGAAGCACAAGGCAGAGCACTACTGTCTTACTGACGATGTTGAGCAGCTTGTAGCGGTGGCCTTCCCGCACCGCATGACGATCATAGGGGTTTCGTGGAGGTCGAGATGGTACTGATACATTGACAGGGAGGCGAACCCGCTCAATGATACTGCGCACAGTGTGTTCTCCTCCCAGCATCCCTTGCTCAAGAGGGGAACGTGTACAAAAGCGTCCACGGCAGGCAAAGGGCAAGCTCACACTCTGATTGGTGCGATGGTTCATGCAGACCAGGCAGGGAGTTTTACCTGAGGACAAAAAAGGAACAGAAGGTCAGATGAATACTAAATATTTGGCTTAAAGAAAAACCAAACCCCAGATGCACACAGGATAGTGTTGGGCCACCACGTCAGACCCACACCTTAATTAACCTTAGCATTGATGCTATGTCTGTGAAAGGACTAGACACCATTGTTCCAAAAGTAATGTAATGAATAGAAAGGTTGCCATTAAATAATCTGAAAAATAGATCATTTCAAATAAATTTGTCATAGAATGATCGTCTACATTTTGCTTTTACACAAATGGGGGGATGGATTTACAGATTCCACAGATTTTCCATCATAGTGTGGGGTTTGCTCCTAACCCCACAGGGTTTTAAGGCTTGGGCACAAAAATGGCTTTGTAAGGGTTTGGAATGGATCATGGTTTGGTAAAAACATTAATAAATGCAATGTGATTAATTTTTATCACATCTTTCCAAAATTTTCTGTTATAAACCCAACCCTGGCATCCTTCTGTAGCGTCAATAAAGTAATGTCAGTGTTCACCTCTAACAATAGTAGGTTTGCTTATGCTATGTATAATAATGTGGTAATAAAGGCGGGAAAACAAACAAAATATGATAGTAAACTAGGGCATTGATCTATGGGGAACCATGGGTTCTAGATCCTCTGACAGTTCAATCCTTTACTTCCTTTACTTGGTAAATTCCAGTGGCCTTTTCAGTTGAATAACCTCTCAGGTGGCATGTCTGTTTCTGCACATAAAATTTGACACCATGGCAACAGGGCCCTATTGTTCATCTGTTGCTAGGTAACCCACTTCAATGGGCCTAGCAACATGATTGCCCATTGGGAGGCCATTGTATTCCAAAATTAATAATATCCCCACAAATATTGGTCCTATGAACTTGTACTTTTATTTTATAGGATGATTGTTATCTATGTTCATGTTTGTTCATTTGCTTAATCTTACATAATTCCTTTTCCAGTGAGGTTGAGTAGAATACGATCGCTGCCAAATCTGCTCAGAGACTTCATCACCTTTCATGTAATCTACAGCTATTCCAGGTAAGTGAAGTATTTTCTATTTAGGAAAATGTGCCTTTGTTCATGGTGAGCTCTGGGATTATTGAGAGGATGTTGTTTTTGGAAACAGATGTGACTGCTGCATCATCCATGAGCACAATAAACTACATTCATCAGCGAGCTTAACAGACTTCGCTTACTCACTTCTAGGAGTCTTTCCTAATCTTCTCAACAGCGCACTCAGTCCCGTCTTTTCCTTTGAGGGTGTGGCACAGAGAAGCTCCGCCTTCCCCATGAGTGACAGCTCGTCTCCAGCCTGTAGACTGAAGCTGTACGGTTCACTGTCCTCACTGAACTCCCCTGAAACAACCTGCAACATCAACATACATGGTACATAAATGTGTGGGTGCAGACAATATGGAAAAGTACACAAGTGTTTAGAAGAGGCTGACATTTACTTTGACACTGAAAGTAATCGCCTCCATGACAAAAACCCGATCAGGGAAGACTCCAGCGACTTCTTCCACACTGGAGAAGTACTGAATCGGATCTCTGACGTCCCGGTCTTCATCCAACAACTTGAACTTCCCTGTCAAGGAAGAGAAGAGGTTTAGGGTGGACGATGAAGAGGAGGTGAATCCAGGATGGAAAAAGAGTGAAGGTCAGGCACACAAAGCCAAAATGAACATGAGCAGAGTTACTGTGGTATAGTGCTGTGCAGTTAATCAAATTTTGATCCCGATTTTGATTTTTTTGTCAAACGATCTCAAAACTCATTATCGAGTTGAAACTATTTTTATTTCCTGTTTTTCTTTACACAAATTCTGTATGCGCAAAACATTCCATTCCATTGTAAAACAGCTGTAAAGTACATATTTGTAGCCAAAATTTATTTTCAATTTGAATGTTTTGCATAAAGAATCAATAACAAAGTGTTATTTGAAAGAGAGAGAAATGCTGAATAAATGCATTATCAAAGTCAAAATTAATTGTTTGAATAATCGTGATTTTAATATTGACCAAAATAATCGTGATTCTGAGTTTTTCCATAATCGAGCAGCCAAACTGTGGTGTACATCTGAGTTTACAGTAGATGTCTCTAAGCACTGAGGATACAATGTGTTAATCTAGTAATGGAGGATGTCATTTCATGTCTCCAGTTTTATTCCCAAGTCGTCATGTTAAATATTGGTCAGGAAAGGGCTTTTGCAGAAGATTGTGTTATCAGATTGAAGCAGCCAAAGTTACCTCTGGAGTGTCTGAAGTTACTGAGCAAACATTTTATGAAAACATTTGGTTTCACACTATCTTAACTCATTCACTGCCATTGACGTGTTTTGGCATCATTCAGCATTCATTGGGGGGGTTGCTAGGAAACAACCTGCTTTGAGGAAGTATTTAGTACTCAGGGATTTTTGGGTGAAACCACCCTGTGTTCTAAGGTCAATAACTTGAGAACCAAAAAAGCTGGAAACAAAATTTTTGTTCCACATGAAAGAAGAGACTTTACACTTTATTTTGATGGGTGCCATGTTTATGTAGTCCTAGAACTCGATATTCTGTGAGTCTTGAAAATCAGTGAAAATGCTCTAAAACGCCTGGCAGTATGGGGGTTTGTGTTCTGAAAACGCCTGGCAGTGAATGAGTTAACTGATCTGAAATGTTTAACATCTTACTCATAAACTATGAGTCCACATGATAAAAACAAAAAAAGTCATTGTTCTGTGAAACATCGGAAGAGTTGTGGCCGATGGAAACCATTTACAGTGGCTCTACACTCTGCTGTGTAGCCAATCACATCACACAAAACTGTAGCCTAATGAACGAAAACATTTGCCTCAGTTTGCATTAAGCGTACTGCATTATTAATCTACCATGTCTTCGAGTCTCAAAAATATCTGTTCTGCTGCACCACAAGACTAACTACTGTGAACATTAGCAGAATTTTATGACCTGATGTCAAAGACTGATCCACTGGAGACCCAAACTAAAGCTGGTTTACAGTTCTGTTTTCATCTGTGGGGAAACAACACATCGGCATAAAATTTTGTCATAATTAGTGTATGAATAGACTTGATTTATGGACAAAATACATCAGCTCTATAAAAGAAGTAGACAGAGCAACCATGACACAGCCCACTGGGTTTAGAAGCTTACACTTTTGGCTGTTGTTATCTCAGCTTTTTGCAGCCACAAGAGTGAAGCAGAGTGAATGGGGAAAATGGCAAACTCAAACATTTGTGCGACAAAAAATACTAAATAAAATGAAGCAAATTTGGTATTTACAATTCAAATAACATGACACGTATTCATTTGGCCTATAGTTCATGTTACCAGACAGCCTTCATCAGACTATTTCAGACATATAAGAACAGAGGTCGGTCGATATGGACAAAGGTAGGATGTCGACAAAGCTGAGGGTTGGATCCAGTCATCACACATAGGATCCAATCACAAAACATGTAAATCACCCGACCCTATTCCAATGTCCTACCCATGACAACTGTCTATGACAATAACAATACAATAATATAATACACTAGATGGTAAGAAAGAGATATTCAGGGAAAGATGATTCATTTTCTCTAACACTATAGATCAGTCCTGATACTGCTCCAGTCTCATTCATAATCACTGGGTTTCAGACAGTTCTTAGAAAATATTTTTTGCCAAAGATATCATGAAGTCCATTTAGGATCATCGTGTTGAGTGTATATATCCTAAATAGCTCCAAATGGGACTTAAATATATCCCTTCCTCTGGCACATTCTGATTTTCTCAATCCCATAGAACTTAAAGGGGTCATATTTTGCCAAACTTTTATTAGTCTTTGGTTCATTTATTTGTGTATTTGGACCCTAATAGTTCATATAATTTGAATTTGAACCCTCCAGGTGCTGCAAATCTATCTTTGTATTCATTTTGGCAAAAATCGAGTGGCTTTCTACAATCTGTTTTAATTCCTGCTTAATTTGTTACATCTAAAACTAGTTATGTTACAACATTTGCACATATAAGGTCAAGACTTCTGGTGAACATTAATCAAGAATACGCCATAATTGTTTATCAGCAGCAGCGGTTGTAGTAAAAATGGAAAATATGTCCAAACTTCGAGCCGATTACCTAAAATGTTCAGTTGTTGGTTGAACAGAACAGAGCAGCACAGTCAACAACCTGAGGGGGTGGGGGATAAAGTGGCTCACGTGCATTTAAAGGGCCAGCGCTCAAAACCACCTTTCGGGTGTCATTACTCAGAAATAGTGTTGAAAATGGATCTGTGGAGTTGAATTAATGAAGAATTCAGACCCAAGTATAGCATTTAGAATTTATTTAGACCACAGGCAGATGTTTTAAAATGCATAATTCCGTAAAAAAACAAAACAAAAAAAACCTAAAATATCACTCCTTTAATGGAAGAGGGTGAACTATTGTTTCCTTCTACGTAGTGTTTTTCAATGGCACAATCCATATTACCTGTACAAACTGCAGTTTTACATTCTGGGATGTGTTGTTTGAGAGGTTGTTTAGTTTGGCCAACATGTTCCACACCACAGGGACTTAGCAACATGTAAATAATATGAGCTGACTTAGGCCGAATCCCAATTCCCCTCTTAACCCTCAGTCTCAAAAATGAGCGCTCCCGCGAAGGGCAAATGCTGTCCCAATTCTAAGAACGTGAAGGTGGGGACAAGTTTAAGGGCTGATTCGCCCTCAATATTGAGATTTTCCAGCACCACCCTTGCGAGTAAGGTATACCCAGAATACATCGCGTACTTTCGCTAAGACATCTTCAGAAAAGATGGCGACGAAAAAAGCGAGCTACAAATGT
>JAQQZY010000017.1:10688773-10702365 GCA_030068375.1 Ostorhinchus rueppellii | reverse complement strand
AGAATTCTGACCTTAATCTCAGAATTCTGACTTTTTTCCTAAAAATTGTGATTTTTTTTTTCCCTCAGAATAATAATTTAAAAAATATATTGGACCTTAATTTTTTTTCCCGTGGCCCGAATCCTCTTCCATATATAGTATCTTGAAATGATGGTATGAAACGCATTTTTTTGGTTAACATCCTAAAAGTTGAGATAATACTGTATGTACCACTGGTTTTCAGAAATACACAATTACAACACTGCTTGTGGCAACTGGGTTGACTGGATGTAAAAGGCTCTATTGACAGGAGGAGCTGTGTTATCACTCGCCTCCTAGAAACCCACTCATGACGAAGGATCACTCAGCTTCCGTGTCCTCTACTCTTTAAGTCATCCTTGCCTCTCACTGATGGATAGATGAGGATATAGACGGAGAGAGGGGATTAGGAGGGGGGAGCATCCTGTTGTGATCCCCTGGGGGAAACCTACAGTATATTGCTCTCCTCCTAAGCTTATTTAGACTTCCTGTATGAAGTCATCACACAGACATTAGCTCATCATCAGTGACGGCTTCGGGTTCAACAACAACACACCTGTCATTGGTCTAAAAGTAATCAGAAGTTACAGATGACTTTGCTGTTTTGTATTTCGTAGGTCAACTGAATAATTTATAGTTTGAGGTGCTTTTAACTATTTCTTACAGAACATTTTGTGTTTGCGTCTTTTTACTTTTACTCTCATATCTCTTCATTTCTTTAAGTTAATCTGCTCTAATGTGTTCGTTAACATTTTGTTTTTCACTATATTTTGTCACCTAAGTGGATGAAACATGCTTTAGAAACTTAATACCCTTGACTTGAACAATATTCATGATTTCAGTTTAACAGATTAAAAGGATATTTAATAAACTCACGCTACCAGCCACAGTCAATTGTGCCATTATGGTTCATAACATTTCTAATACTGATTTATCAACCAGATTAGCAAAAATCTTAATCCAAACCAAAATGTCTGTGTACCAATCAATAAACCTCACTAATTATGAATAACTACAAAGAAAACTACAATAAAAATATGACTTGTATTTAGCATCTTTTTCTGTCAGAAAAGTAAAAGATGTATATATCTTTGATAGTGCCTATCATTAGTAAAATCCCCTCACAACTAATGTATTTGAAACAAATATTCCAGATTTTGTCTTTTATAACCGCTTCTTCTTGGATCTTTTCCTGTTTTAATTCTCTTTATCTTTGTCCTAATACAGTGTAAAGACTTGTGAGTTTAAAGATTAAATCCCCAAAGCTTTAATACTCTCCATAAAACACACTAAATCCTCTCTTATTTACCTTGAATATCTTGCATTGGTTCAGTTTTTATTATCCATTCGAATTGTTCGTGCCTCTGAGACGGTTCTGTTTTTCTCTTTCTGCGAACTTCTTGTAATATCAGCCGTACTGGCAGTCAGATACTTCCTATTTGAAAAATGCTAAAATACCTAAAATGACAATGATGTCAACATTTCTCCCTCCCATCTGAATGTTCTTTCATTCTTCCCAAAAGGAGCCTGAGAGGCGGTGAGGCAGAGTGTGGTGACATCAGCGCTCTATCAGTAGAGGAAGCGGCGGAGAGGAGGCATTAAGATCCAGTTACACAGCGAATAATGTGACTGGATGGACGGTCGGAACAATGGGATTGTGTGGATGAGCTCCGGTGAGGTCATACCGACTAGACTCATTCAGCAGGAAAAAGACAAGTCAATGGGCAGGAGTCGGGGAAGGTCATGTCTACAGTAGCGGCTGGATTCTGTGAATGGGGAGTGTAGTTAGTGTGTGTATAGTACAGTATGTGTGCGTACATTAGGGTCTGAGGTAAACATTTGATATACTGTACACTGTTTTACAGTGACAATCCGTACCTAAAGTTAAGTTCTAAAGATAATAATAACCAATATGTATGGACATGTTTGTATCCATATATACAGTTGTGCTCATAGGTTTACATACCCTAGCAGAATTTGTGATTCTTTGGCCATTTTTCAGAGAATATGAATGATAATACAAAAACTATTCTTTCACTTGTGGTTAGTGAAGCCATTTATTATTAAACAAATGCGTTTGTTCTTTTTAAATCATACTGACAACAGAAAATATCCAAATAACCCTGATCTGAAGTTTGCATACACTACTTTTTAATCCTGTTTTGGCATCTTTAACATCTATGACAGCTTCAAGTCTTTTGTGGTCGTTGTGCAGGAGGCTCTTTATTTTCTCAGATGCTAAAGCTGCCCATTCTTCTTGGCGTAACACCTTCAGTGCCTTTAAGATGTTTGGTTTTCTTGCATGAACTGCATGTTTGACACCTCCCCAAAGTGGTTCAATGATACTGAGGTCAGGAAACTGAGATGGCCGCTCCTTCACCTTCAATTTTTTCTGCTGTAGCTAATAACAGGTGGACTTGGCCTTGTGTTTTGGGTCATTGTCATGTTGGAACATCCAAGACCATCCCATGTGCATTCTGTCAGGGTATGTAAACTTATGAGCACAACTCTATATGTTTGTATCCTCTGCCCTCATCCACAACACTATGTAGTGTTACTTAACATTTAACATCCACTAGGTTACTGTTGAACTATTTAAAAGGGTTCTGTGTTGTATTTATATTCCAAACTTTCACCAGCAGGGTGAAGTCCACTACCAGAACATACTTACTTCGACCAAAACCAACAATGAATCAACACTATTTGTCCACAGACTGTATCACTCATTGAATAACGTACAAAACTCATTATTTACACACATCTGTCTCACATCTCATCAGGTTTTCTACTTCAAATTAAAACTAAAACTTAAAAATAATAGCTGCTCATTATGACAGTCGTTCAAAATAACACTGTGTCTTTTAAACTTTATGTTCTCCATCAGCTGATAGTTTACATTATAGCTCTGTTTTTGGACAGAAAACAGCCACAGTAAAACCACAAATTACCTCTGTTTTCTGTATGGTTTGAGTCAATCAAACTGACCCATGTAGAAGAAACACCGCAATTTCAGATCTGTCTGAAATATTTTGTTCTACTTCTACTATATGCTACTACCATCTGCCATTTTGGACTGAGTGTGCCACCAATCAAAAAATGTGCGAAACATAAGCTACTAATCACTATTACAGTAATACTTTGGATCTAATGACACTTCCCCTCAGTGGTTAGGAGAATTTTATTAAGATAAATTAACCCCAAATGGAGTTTAATAGTTTTGCACCCATGTGAACACCATTAAAAGGAGTTGGTTGCATTAGCCACATGACTTTACTCTTAAAGCTTTCACGTAGGTTTAGAATTCTTTTAAGAGTGGATGTTAGCAGGTTAATACTTGGCTTTTTTATGTATTTATTGTTTTTCATCTTATTTAGTTGCCTACTGTCACTAATATGATTTGGTTTTTATTGAATCAACACTATGTGGGCTACCTGACACCTGAATTTCCAGAAGATGATAAAGGAAATATCGAATGGACAAACCAGAAAAGGAAAGGTAGAACAACTGAGTGGAAAATAAAAACTCAAATAAACAACACACAACTACTATTCTATTCAAGGTATCATATTCTATAATACGGGTGTCGAACTCCGGTCCTCAAGGGCCGGTATCCTGCATGTTTTGGATATTTCCCTCTTCCATCACACCTGAAAGCCATTACATCATTATCAGACTTCTGCAGAGTGAGATGATGAGCTGATCATTAATTGAACCAAGTGCGCTGGAAGAGGGAAATATCTGGAACATGCAGGCTACCAGCCCTTGAGGACTGGCGTTTGACACCTGTGTTCTATAAGATCATCATATTTGTTTGTACCCTCGCTGTTCTGTGACATCCACCAACCACATATCTCAAAAAACAACCCTGTTTTCAGCCTTGTGATGATGAATTTTCCAAAATTTTCAAAAGAATTACTTCATCTTAAAAAGGAGGAGAGTTTGAACTCAAACTATCAATGAACACTTACTTTAACCTTCAGTTCATTAAAACATTTGTAGATATGTTGCTTTCACTGGCCAGGAAAAGGAAGAAACAATATTTTGATCTCAAAAGCAACTAAAGCTCTCAGACAAATGTAGTAGAGGAAAAAGAACAGAATGCCCTTTTGACGTACAATGGGGTGTAAGTATAAAGTGAAATAAAAAGGAAATACTCATAAAGATAAAGTGCAATAAGGCCACACCTGCGCCAGTAACAGTTGTTGCATGCATTTAGTGTTTCATTCACTGCTTGAGCTCACTTATGTGTTTCTGCCATTGAACCGGAATTCCACAGTAAAAGTGCAAGTGGTAAATGTGGACGTTGTGACAAGAATATGCAGGAATGAACACAGAGAAAATTAGGTAAGTTGGTTTTTTATTGAGTGTGAAGATGAAATGTACAGAATGTATTGAGGCTGGTGCTGAAAAAAAACTGTTAGTATGTATATATTTGTACTCACCTTGGTACTGCAAGGGGATGTCTATCTTGGGTCCGATGACGTAGTGTCCCTCCTCTAGGCTGTGGGCCGTCACTGTGGTCCACTGACGACAGGAGTGTAATAGCACCACATCCTCCTCCGACAGGCCCTCCACACATTCACCTGGAACACACACAACTGACTGTAATTTATAACACACTAAAACAGTGTGAACCAGTTATTTTTCTAGGGACTCACGTTTTACAAATGATATACAGTTGCTATTCACTGTGCAATATTCACAATGGAGCTTACCAATACATTTAAACAAGTGAATTCTTGCACAAATCAATATCCCTGACTATTTTTTCTTCCATTTGCACATCATCTTATAGTTAATCTTCAGAGATTTACTCTTATCAGTGGTGTACTCGAGTATACTTACTGATTTTAAGCATTACGTATACCTACTTCTAAATCCTCCTGATATAAGTCAATTGTTCATTTTTCCTATAGGATGGTGACGCCGTGACCCGCCCTACCCTACCTCTAATTGGCTAGTACTCGCTGCCATCACTGTTTAGATTGGTTAACTTTAGGCATGAGGACTAATGAACCAATCAGAGGCAAAGTAGGGCGGGCCGTTCTAAGGAAATATGGCCGACTAGCGCCGGCCACCTCTGGAACCTGATTGGACACCTCTGGAACCAGTGCTACCTCAGTTGATTGACAGGTCACTACACCTCTCGTTGAAAGGCGGGCAACTGTTGGAAATGCAAACGGGAAAGGCGGATTAAATGTTTTTCAAGTGAGTGACATGTATCGAAAGAACCTACTTTCATGGAATACATAATTCTGAGGTAAGTTTAAGGTGGTTTCCAAATAAGTCCCTGTTAAACTACAAGCCGTAATACTGTAAATTCAGAGGAGAAGAGAGTTTGTCACCAATAGCTAAACTGTGTGAGTAAGCTAACGTTATGAAAGGCTAATGTTATGTTTGCCTCATGTTGCATACATTTATATTCATGCAGCTGCTTGTGTGACCAGTAATACCTACAAACCGCTCCTGATCAAGTCATGGTAATTTTATAAAAGTCACGAAATACCAGTGATGGATTTCGGGCTAAACTAAATAGAGTAGTCTTACATGTCACTGTTTCTAAAACAAGGTGTTTTTCTGGACTACTTGAAAAAAAAGCTGTTTGTCAGTTTACACTCATAAGTATTATGGACCAATTAAATCCAATAATCACTTATTGGTCAGATACATTATTCTGCGTGTGCCTATTATGTCACCTCAGTAATATAGTTTATAAAGTTTAATAATGAAGATGAATTGAAATATTCAATTTATTTAACTCTCTAGCACAATAACATTACCGTACAATATCAGCCGTACTGGTCAAAATCTTATATGTTACACATATTTTCAATTTATACTATTTCTGTATATTTATATTTGTTATGGGACATAGCTTGTGCTACTGTTGCAGTCTAAATTCCCAGTTTTTACTGTTTTGTTGCTCTTAGCTCTATCTCTTTCCATTTTTAATATAGAAATTATCTTTACTGTTTTTTGCTGCTGTGACATGATAAAATCTCTCTTATCTTATGTCTTATTACATCAGGTACAAAAATCAGTCTCATTTTATAGTAGTTTTTAGTCACTTCTGCATTTTTATTTATTTCTTTATACAATTTACACCCATATTTATTTGTTATATTTTGTCAAGTAAAGTTAGTCAGCAACATCTTAACTCACGTTGTTTCATATATAACAGAGTAATCCAATCTCCTCCACTTGATGAGGAATGATGAAGTGTATGAAGTAAACACTGGTACCAGATTGGTACTCGGTATCAGCTGGCATCCAAAGCCCTGGAATCAGTATCTGTATGATAACTGAAAAAGTTGGATCAGAGAAATATACACTTACAGCTCACTGAACATAGCTCCATCTGCATCCAGCTTAAATGTACTTTTTGTCATGTATTCAGTACTAGAATAGTTAAGTATAGTATGACAGGGCAGCTGTTATTTTGAGTTTTAATGTATTTTTTCTACAGTTTTAGATATTATTTGTAACGTGTTTTTTTTTTTTTTTTCCCAGGATTATTTCTGTCATTAGGCTGCCTTTTCGCCACTGACCAAAGATAATGGATAAAAATTAGCCTTATTGGCTAGCTCAGGCTCTTTCACATTTTCTTATAATTACCTCCGCCAAGGAGGTTATGTTTTTGCCAGCATTTATCTGTTTGTCTGTGTTCAAAATAACTTGAAAAGTTCTGAACTGATTTGGATTAAAATTTTCAGGAATTGTTAGAAAGGGGATGAGGAACAAGTGATTACATTTTGGTGGTGATCCAGATCACTGTCTGGATCCAGGAATTTTTTAAAGGTTTCTTTATCATTGGGACATAGGGCATGATAGCACTGAGCTGCCTATGAGGTCATTCAGCACCATCTAGTGGAGGAAAGTACAAATACTACCTTGGCAGAGGTCTGCGCTCTCCAAGTGCTTTTCTAGTTCTGTTGATTAATGACCACTGTCCCTGTCAAATAAACCCACAAATACAATTGTATTCCTAAGTTTGGACACAAAATATGAAATAGTAGATTTAATGTAAATCTACATACAGTAGAATATGAAGCATTCCCACACAGTATTCACCAGAGTTCAATGCTTAGGTGTAGGTAGGTACGAAGTATATATTGTTGTATTTCGACAGAAAAGCTTTTTTCTAAGGATTAAGGAAATTTTATGGGCCAAATTAGACAGTGTCCCGTAATTATACTGTACTATAGAACACCTGTGTGTTGCTAGCTTATTGGATATACGTATCCAGGTAGTTGTAAATGGTTGTTTGTGCAAATACTCCCTGGCTTGTTTTTATTTCCACAACTATGTTGTCACAAGGTTTGCATTTCTTTTACCCATGTGCTTCTTGTTGAAAGGTTGTTTTTTTTTTTTTTTTAGCCTTTGTGCTTCCTGTTGAGTTTTTTTTTTTTTTTTTTTTTTTTACATGCAAATTTATTTGGTGACCCAAACTAAATGCTCAGTCTTTAGGGATGCAGGCACTAAAACACAGGCCTGCCTCCGCAAAACACCAACACATCCAGGTTTCAGTGTCCATAATTACCACCATCAGTGACAGTTCACCACCACTAACCTATTCATCAGGACCCCCGTATGCAGCTGGCAGCCCACTATTACACAGCCCCCATACACACACATAGCTCTGCAGCTTTCACTAAGGCCATCATGTAACACAACAGCATTGATTTCTGCTGATAGCACAGTGGTACAATTCAATCACAAACACTCTCTGTTACGCTCACTCACATAAAGATCACAAGGATGCCCATCGTTTTATTTTCACTGCTGATGGGAAGATCTTTCCCCCCAAAGCATTTCACTCACACGGGCATGTTAATGGATGGCTAAATTTAAACATAACATAATGAGGGATTTTAAGTTCAAATATAAAAGCTCCTTTATTTTCAGCGTACAAGTGTAGGCAGAGAAGTTCACGCTGCAGTTTCGGAATCCTTTTCATATCAGATCTTTCATCTTCAGGGGTGAAAAGCTCCTCAAAGCCAAATATGACCTCACTGTAACTTCATATTTCTTTGCCACTCTGTGTTTTCCTATGCTTGGAAATAGGTGGAGGTCAGATGGTGTCACAACAGGTGAGTGCAGTGGGTGGTCGACTGGTTCAACGCTACCATGGCAACCGCTCACTGGTGAGTTGGAGTATTTTGCAAACACATGCTACTACTGATTTCAATGCAAACTCACTGTCAACATTAAGACTTGTTTGTCCAAAGGGCTGAATTAAATACATGATACGTTTTATTGATCTAACAGTTGTAGATTATATGTATCATACTTTCATAAGCCCACAAATGAGCAAAAGGGGCTCTTGTTTTTTTGTTTTGTTAAATGCTTAGGGTAGAATTCCCAAAAACTGTCAAATTGACAAAACAGTCTTCAACACAACCTACAGACCTGCTATGATTTTTTTATTGTTTAATCTCCAGAATCTGCAGAAAGCAGATCTTCTGTTGTAAACATAAAAGATCACATTCATTAAATTCTAAAGATTATTTATTGAGAGTCTACTGAGTTTTTCTTTTATCTGTTCCACCTCACTGTAAAAGATAGACGCAGGGTGAATGGCTTTGCTAAAAACTGTTCAAAGATCATCAGAATTAAATTCAGAGACTCTAATGCTTTAAAAAGTAGCAAACATTTTCTTATTGTTGCATCATTGCAGGAGAATGTTCTCTGTTGTCATAAGAAAGTTGGCATTTTTTTAACCGGCTTGTAAAGTGAACCCTAAGACCTAAACAGTACCCAGTGACCAAAAGCATCTAGTTATCTAAAATATTCTATATCAGCATCAGATGTGTCTTATTTGGAAGTTTAGAGGCTCTGTAGGAAACCAAACCATGTCGTGTTTAACACGATCCAATAAAACTCAAGTAGCTTAATAAATCGCACACTTGTTTTAACATTCAGTTAATGGTATATTTTGCTGGAAAAGTAAATTTTTTCTTCAGTTTTGTTATAATAATATTTGATTTACTTTGAGCTTTTATGAAGATTTATATGATCAGTGAATTAGAGAAAAATACATAATGTACACTGAAAAGGGCAAAATGCAGAGGACAATATCCTAACAAATGGTGATAAAAGGTTGGAAGTACCCACAAAATTAGTTCTAATTCTTGGATTACTGTTCCCTCTGCAATTTAACTGAATATTTCCTTTTCACTATTATCATTGTTACCTGATTTTTTATTTTTATTTATTTATTTTTACAGTTTCTTAGCCTCAGAATGCTGTTTATTAATAAATCTTATAGGGTATCTTTTAGAGACTGAAACAATACGATTTTGCCTTATTAGCTATGCTTTGCATATTTTGTGCACAACTCCTTTAAACAAATGACAATAGTGTGGTTACAAACTCAGCTGCACTGTTACGTAATGTATCATAAGACAAGGTGCAGTATTTTAACCCAAATCTTGGATTAAAAAAAAAAAAGTTTCAATGACTTTTGCTGAACTTAAGAATAGTAAAACAGTTATGCCCCGCTTTAAATCTCTTGCTTTTGGTTAATTTGATAACTATTTAGGATAATGTGCATTTTATTAGGAAGGCTCCTTTTGCAGTGAAGTACTCCCACTCACTCCCCAACAGATGAAACACTGTTGTTGTAGTTTGTTGTTCATATAAAATGGAGAAAAGAAGCTTCACTACATGCTGACATCATGCCCCCTTGTAAATAACTGACCGCCATCTGGGTTGGCTGCCTGTGCAAACAACTAGGAATCTGTGGGGTAACTCCAGTGCAGTTAATAAACACCTTTCTCTCGTCCCATAATGCCCACGCACGCTGCCAGGAGTAAGGTGCGTAATTTTCGGGGACCATGACACGGGTCGAGTGTGCGCTTTTGTCCGCTGAACCTAAATTGGAGTTTTTCCCCCTCTCTCGTTAGTATTCACCACATTCACCGACAGATTACAGCATTTACATATGAAAAGAATTGAGCAGCACTTCAGCAGCACAACAGACACTTTGTGGCTTTCCGGGGCAGCGCTGGACTGGAACAGTTTTGGCCATGACACCCATCGCCCGTTACCAAAGTGAACACCCCAAATCTGGTGCCGCGCGCACAATCACTCTGGCACCAAAAACATGACACAAAGAAAAGAAAACTGAGCACACGGTGAATGATGGCTCTGTCAGGACACTCTGTGGGGTTGACGTGAAGTGGGAAAGTCAGTGTCCAAATATTTACCGCTGCGTCAAAATGAACCAACATGACGGAAACAAAGCCATGTGGGTTTCAGAATAAAAGCATCTAATGTGTTAAGTCTCCAGCATGACGTGAATCAGAATGAAATATCTGCTATACCGGGTTGGTAGTTATTAATTTTGCATATAAAGTGGCATTAATGGTGCAAATCACGCCTTATATTTATGTATTAGAAATGAAAAAGAGCCTTATAAAGTAAGGAGCAGTAGAATAAAACACTCCATAATACATATAACAATAAAAATCTTACACCATAAAAGTACTAAAGTTTTACAATAGATGTAAACATGATGGACTGAAAGTAAAAGCCTGTTTTGCAATCATCTATTTGAGTGGATTGGGATTATTGATACATTATTATCTTCCTCTATAAAAGTGGAACTCATTTTAATTATACAGTTGAGTATAACAACACAGTACAATTTATTAAAGTAATTGTATTAATATGAATAATATGAGTACTAAGTGACTACATGTGCTTGTATGATTGTCATGGAGTAATAAGTAGCATGCAATATTTATGTCGAATATATTGTGACGCATGAGTAGGCTTATAAAGTATTAGAATACAGAAATACTTAGTTAAAGTACCTAAAAACTGCAGGATAGTAATATGATTACTTGTAGTAGTGCTAGGCAATATGTTGGATTAATCCAGGTTTGGCTTTCAGAGACTAGTAAAATAAGATTTAAACTTATTTTACTCGACAAAACTTCAAAATACAATGTATGTTTCTTGTAAATGTGTTTGTCCAGGCACTTCATTTTATTAAGTGGAGTGTTTGCAAATCAAGCGTTATTTTCTGTTTGTGTAGCCAGAATATCATCTATTGAAAAACTGTCCATAAGATTGAAATGGGTGTAGGTTTAGTTTTCTGGTCATATTGCCCAGCACTATTGAGAATATTTACTTCTGTCTTATGACTTTATTATTTTATTCATTCACTTCTTTTTTTTTTTTTTTTTTTTTTAATTTCTGTGGCCATATTAATTCCTGCAGGAATCCAAGTGTTAACAGGTTAATTTCTGTATGTGAAGTATTCATGCTTCAGATGATCAGTAGTAAAAGGTGTTTTAATAATACCACTATTTCAGGATGTTAAATCAAGATTTGGAACTGTTAACAGGAGGCTAAACTACTATTTAATCGTTTCTGTATTGTTTAAAAATGCTATACACACTGGGCTACTTTGACCTAACTAAAATATTTTACTCAATATAGAAATAAAAATTAAAAATGACTAAAATAATGGTTTATTTTTTTCCAAGTTTTTACCGGAAGTACAGTTTTTGATGCGACCTTGACGCTTAAAATGCTCCGCTGATTTTTCAGTAAATTTTGATACTTCTTTCCACAAACCTGTGAGTTTTCACGCACAAAATCCCGCAGGACTTTGCTCGTTGACAGTTTGATACTTTCATCTTTTCAGAGCATCATCATAAACCGGGTCATCTTTACTGTGGATCCATGAACCCACGGAGGGGTGAGTTTGTTCCCAGTTCTCCACAGACTCTAACACCCCTGTGGAAGTCTCTGAGAGTCCTGCTGCAGGTCCACGCGCCTGGGGCAGGTCGTGGGGGGTCTTACCGTGTGCCAGGCGGACCAGGGTGGGCAGACGGAACTTGCTGACCACCGCGTCCAACGGCAGCGCCAACGGGCTCCAAGTGATCTCCGACAGGCTCGCCGACAACTTCTCCATCCTCCCGGGTCATCACGGTACCGGGTTTAAAGCTGCTGCTGAGGATGAGGAGGAGGATGGTGGTGGCTGCAGAGGGGATGATAGCGATGAAGAAGAGGGGGATGAAGATGATGGCTGTGGCGATATAATGGCAAAGAGTTTCGCCATGTTTGAATGTTGGAGAGACGGAGCGCAGTCACAGTCGGTGCGCACGGGCGGTGGGAGGGAACGCGAGCCCTGTCTGTCATCCACCACCCACTCATGTACACGTGAACTGAACAGCAAAGTCAGCCGCCTCCGAAATACACAAGCAGGGGTTCTTGTCTTAACGTCAAGCATCGAACGCGACCAAAGTCTCTCCTTCAGTGTCCAGTCTGGTATTTGTGCGCTTTTCCCACTCTTTGGGCGCAAAAGTTAACCTGAGCAGGTGCGTGGGTGGGAAAACTTTCACCAAACCGGAGGATATATTCTCTGGACAGTGTTAATGTCGAGAAGTACTTTTACTAAAATACCCATATTCAAGATGTGACTTTGAAAGTACCATTGAGATTTACTTTAAAGTATGAAAAGTTCCCCTGAAATTGATAAGGAAAGTTTTTATCACAAACAAATATATATAAGACTATTTTAAAGCTGTAGATACTTTGTGTAGGTTACTATAGGGCAAGTAAATAGAAGAGTACTGCATTATGGAACTGGTGGTATGATGCAATAAAATACAGAATACATACAATCCATACTTTGCATAATATATCTCAGACATATGCTATACAAAACTAACAACTAACTATGAATAATAAATAATATAGGACAGAAAAAACTACAATATTCCACTGTAAGATGTAGTGAAGTAGAAGTATAATGTACCAGAAATTGTAAGTACCCTTGTAAATATACTATAAATAGGCCTGTATGTGTGAAAGTACATATTGCTGTACTGTAGGCTACTTTTCAGATCTAAGAATGACTGCATTCAGTAGTACAGCTGGAAGAAGTATTCAGTTCCATTTCTTGTGTAAAATTACATAAAATACCCCAGTACTGAAATACTCTATTACAACCAAATGTCCTGAATTCAATGGACATTTACATAGAAGTTTAATAGAACAGTTGCAGAAAAAATGATTAGACCATCAAAAGTCATCAAAAACAGTGGTTATGTAATCAAGTACTAACTCCTGTGTGTATCATGTGACTAAAACAGACGGAAAAGAAAACATGGAATGTCTAAAAGTACTGTTTTTGTCAGTACAATGACATAGATATTGATGTAAGACCTGAAGTGATTTTGATTATTACCATGGAAAATGGATGGATAGTCATTATATTTGTCCAAACCAATGTACCTTTAGTTGTACCAGGCATTAAAATGAACAAGAAACTGAAGAAAACAAGGGTGGGCTAATAATTTTTCTTGTGACTGTTCATTAAAATTACTCGTGCTGAATACCTTTTTTAAAAGTGTCATAAGATTACTGAAAATTGTGTTTTGTTTCATCACTAATTTTTTATTTATTTATATATATATATGGGGTGACACTGTGGTGCAGTGGTAAGGCCTCACAGCAAGAAGGACCCGGGTTCGATTCCCTGACGGGATCTTGGGACCTTTCTGTGTGGAGTTTGCATGTTCTCCCCGTGTCTGCGTGGGTTTTCTCCGGGTACTCCG
>JAQQZY010000017.1:10643469-10683572 GCA_030068375.1 Ostorhinchus rueppellii | reverse complement strand
TTTCTCCCCCATTTTAGTTGCCCCACTGATTCATTAACAACTTAACTAGCTTAAGCTAGCACAGTGCTAACATTACAATTCGGCCCAACCAAAGTCAACATAAGCATTAAATGTCTCCAAATCCAGCATGTGAAGCAGAAGAAAAATATAACTACACACCACACAAGTATCTTAAGTTGCATTTAGTGCAATTTCTGTTTAACTACTTAAAACTAATAAATGGCCCTTAGCATTTAGCATAAAACAAGCTAGGGTAGCTAGCAAGGTAAACCTGCAAATTAAACATATAACCACACCAATAAAAACAGCAACTTCATTCTGACGCACTAAAGTGAAGCATAAACTACTACTCTGTAATACTAAGCGTGGTATTGTTACATCACTGAAAATATTCACCTTGTCTTTCTGTTTGTCACGTTGCAGAAGGAAGGTCAAGCGAGCCGCAGCTACTAAACGTCAAAGTCGTGGAGGACCTTCTTCTACTCTATGGTTTTGAAGCACGCTAGTCTCCACAGCGCCCCCACACGGAGTCCACCGGTATGTAGTTTAATACCAGTACAGCCGTGCATTGGCTCCACCCGCAGGACGTTTTTTTTAATGATTTGGACTTTATTGACTTTTTTTTTTGTACACACACAAATAAAAGAAAGGAGGCATACAGAGTATACATTTCCACATCTCAGTTATCAATGCACGCATACACTTCAGATATGTGGACAATCTCGAACCAGATGAAATATGTAATAACAAAGATGGTGCCAACAATACACACATACATGGTTACATCAGTCTTCCCTTATCATTCGAGTTCTTGAGCTGGAATCACCATTGACCTGGGTAGGGGAAGTAGTAAGCCCATTTGTTACTGTAATCATCTATTTATTAGTCTGTAGGATAATCATTTAATCACCCGCAGGACGTTTTAATACGAACAAAACGGAACCAGCTCATGTCACTGTATTTTTAGCTGCTATTACTTTTTAAACATTTATTTTGTAAACAACTATCTCTGACATAGATGAATATTGTTGAGATTAAAATATAAATAAATAAATACACATAGCTAGCTAGCTAGTTAACAAATATTTTATTCCAGGTTCATGGACAACAGTGTAATTAGACTGAATAGAAAATACTCATATATAGTTTTGAACCTTGCAAGTAATGCACACATTTTCCATTTTCAAATCTACATTTTTTATTTTATTTTTTTTTTATTTTTGTTCAAGACAAATTCAGCATCTTTTTCCACCTTAAAGCTTAAATATATGTCAAATTAAATTAAATAAATAAAAATTAATTTATAAATTTAATAAATTAAATAAATATGTCAAAGTGAATCTGATTCAATAGCATCTATATCACAGTCCCAACAGAAATAGGTTTAACCACAGATCTGTCAGATTGAAGAAACTACTTCAACATTTGTATTATTGTAGTGATACAGGTAGGACTCATTCAGTTGAGAACCTTGATGATCAGTTCTGATTTTTATATCTAAAACCAAATGGTTAAAGGACAATTAGTGACCAATAACAACTCTTGGAATTAATTTTATTTGTAATACATGCTCTGTTAATACAGTCATTGTATTTTTCAGGCTATTGCTGTGTAGAGCTGAATGACCTCTGGAATGAAGGTAAAACAGTTTTTGCAGCGACACAGTATATTACAATTCTATAATAGGGAAAAGCAAACAAATAACAAATACAATGTAATAAGAGTAGATTTATTTTGTTTTCTGCTCTTTTTACCAAAGTAATGAGGGAGCTGTTCATATCATAACCCATTTTTTTAAGTTTTCAGATATTTTATTCCAGTGAAAGTACAAATATATCACTGTATTATCAGGAAAAATGTACTAAAAGTATGAAAAGTTAAAGTAGTTATTGTACAGTTAAGTGTTTTACTGTAGTACATGATATGTTTTTACACTGATTTTTAATGCTGCATTGCTGTAAATGTAGCATTAGTTGCTGTAGATGTTTATGGTTGAACTACTTTATAAACTGACAGTATTTTAATCTACGTCACTGCATTGTATTCTGTGAGCTCATCATATATTTGCAGTTAAACTTTCACGCATCTCTAAAATAAAATATTTTTCATGAGCTCAGAAAAAAATTCTTTTCATCTTTGTAATGATGCAGATCACAAAGGACATTTTTTTCAACCCATAAACAAACAGTTCATGCAGACAGAATATACTGGATTAAAAACTGCAGTATTTGCCCTTTGAGATGCAGTGGTATAGATTAAGTGGAAATAATAATCAACAGAAGTACAAGAACCTCTTGTATAGTACGGTACTTCAGCTGACGTACTTGGATTCCACCTCTGCATATTTTAGCCAAATGGTGCCAAGTTTGTGTCACATTGTTCAGCTTGAGTGATTTGGTGCTGTGGGCGGGACTTTCCAATTTTTTTTTTTTTTTTTTGGCCTTGTGCTCCAATAGGCAGAAAGCACCTTGTTTAATTTATGAGCACCTAAAGGCCAAGAGCTATTTGAAGGGACGAGTTCTGCTAAAATGAAAGAACACAGCTGAGGAGATTTACACAGTTCACTATCAATTAACCATTTAGAGTGTTCAGAAGTGGCAGCTCTTGTGGAGGTACGTCTGAAGCCAAGTCATATAGTTTTGCATATCTGCAGTTGTGTTAAATGGCTGAGGGTTGCTGAGGGTTACTACTTGTCTTTGAGCTCTTTGTGTGACTGCTGCCTGTGTGTACTTGTCTCTTTTAGTGTTACAGTATGTCTGTGGTAAGGTGAGGGCGTGGATGGGAGTGTTCTTAATCTGACTAATCACTCATCTTAAATGTTTTGGAAAGTCTTTTACTTTACAGTGTTTGTCCTGTTTCTCTTTTGGCATTTGCGTTCCCCTCTCAGACCTTTCTGCAGCTCATTCACAGCGTGAGTTGGAGGCGACATGGCTTCAGGTGGAGCAGAGGAAGATGATGGTGGAGGTATTCCACTGGACATCGATGACGTGCACATGCTCCTCCAAGGTCAGCTCTTTCCTGCGCATTTATAGACAATGTGACATTTAATGTGCTGTAGTGAGGAAATGCAAAAAGTGTCCAACACCAGAATCCGTTAATTTTTGCCCAAGGTTAAATATTTTCCTGCAGGCTGAGTGTTGGCAAAAACATTCATTTATAGTTTAAACTGTAGCATTTATACGACCACAAATATGACAAATTGTCCCGCATTTAATTCAGACAACACAGTTGTAGATCAGGTATTAAATGTATGTCTTACACAGTCCTGACCAAACTGACATCTACTTAATCACTTTTAATAAATAAAAGAAGTAAGAATAAACATAAAGAAAGGAAAATAATCAACTAGTTTTTTTTTAAATGTAACCAAAATGATGTATCTTATAGACCTACATGACTCTATTCTCATGTAAAAATGTTAATTTGAGAGAAATATTGGTTTATATTTTACATTTTTCTTGTTTTTTCACCTGTCAAAGGGCTACGAATGAAAAATAGCTGCCTGTTGAATTCAACACCTTTAACAGGCAGTATTTAACAGTTTATATTTCATACTGGTGTTCAACAATGTGCATTGTCTTTTTCAAATAAATACAAATTGATACATTAAAGTCTGACAAATGCAGCTCCTGGGAAGTCATGGTAAATACATTAACCAGCATAATGCCAAACTGTACAGACCATCAAACCTGCTTTCCAAACCTGCTGAGGAACCCCCAGACTGGCAGAACATACACACATAATACACACCAGCTTCTGGAAAAGTCCTGCAGCTTTAACACGTACACTAATGATAATTTTGCAACTGAAACTGCAAAAAACAAACAAACAAAAAAAACAAAACAAAACATAAAGTATTTATTTTGTTTGTGAAAACTGTCCCATTTCCACACTGATTAAACCATTAAAACTTGTCGATATTGTTCTTCGACTGAATCACTTTAGATGTTTTCCTTCGTGCTGTGGTTTGGAAACCTGTTACTAAAGAAGAGAAAATGACTGTATGTTTTTTTAGTTGTTTTACAGACTGATCAGTGAATCACAGCTTGTACACCAGACAGTTGACTCCAATAACCATCTTGATTTTAAGTAATAACACCTAATTTCCCACAGGATTCCATTTCTGAGTTTTAGGACAAAACAGTGTGAAAAAAAAAAAATCTTGTTCTATTAGGCGTTTTAACAATATCACACAGATGGAGTTTTTTTTATTCTAATGGTTTTTATTTTCCATTTTATTTCTGTTTCAGAACTGATTACTACTGCAGCTTTGAGTATCATATTTGTTAGTGAAAAAAAAAAGTCTGTCAAGTACCAAATCTGCTTATTGTCACAAATAAAGTAATCAGAACTGCAATTTGTTTGCAAACCTCCTGGAAATAAAGCAGGATTGATAATATTATGTGACTGATGCTTTACAAATCACACCGAAAAAATGCATGAGAAGATATATCTAATATCTAACAGTGGTCTGGTTACAGGATGTTATTATTAATGCTGTAAAGACTCTTACTGCTGCTTGTATGTCAGGCATGTTGGGTAAACTAGGTGGAGTCAAGTACTTTAAAAGCCATGAACAACTGGCCTTGGCAGACTCTTAAACAAATAGCAGTCACTAGGTCAGACTCATGTGAAATCTGATAACAGTAAGTGTGAGTGTGTAATGTGCTAAGAGCCACTGTGTGCTTTTCTGATCAGAGGTCTTTTACTTTCACAGAGGGGATCATTTCAGGCACATTTGTAATGTGTCTATGTTTGGTCGGAGGTGACAGATTTTTTTTTTTTTGTTGAGTCTTAATAGAAAAAAGTGAGATTAACTGAAATGTAATGCTCACAGCTCATATCACACAAAGAACATAGTAATAAAACATATGGAAAAAGTTTGTTCTTTAAAACTGCCACTACTTTGGAAAATATCTCACTATTTCTGCATGCATATATCTCACTGTAGCATTAAATCATTAAAGGAAAGTTTCCGTAATGATATTATCAGCATTTCTGTTTTAGCAACAGGAGCTTGGACTGTAGTCTAATACCCCCTGCACACCATGTAAGCCTAAAAACCAGCTCAGCGTGTGTTTACATCTGTCTGAGTTCATTATGGCTGTGAATCTCTATAAGTATATCTGCTGTGTGTGCCTCAGTATCTATGTCTGTCACTGTCCTGGAAACCGTCCTGAGCTGTAGTCAGAGCCGAGCCGGCAGCATTACTTTGACTTGAGGAAGAGGAAGCTTCACACTTTGGATTCGTCCTCTGAGAAAAGCTGTTCCATGTTTTAAAAGTAGATAACTTCTTCACTCAGTATACATGGGTTTATTCAATTTTAGCTGTAAGCATGGAGGGTCGAAAAGCCTCTCAGTCCTCTGTCGGTAAGTAACTTGGACTCCAGCTGTAACTCACAGTTTTATCCGGTCATACTGCAACAGATGAGACAGTAACCTGAAAGTTTTTCCAGTTTCCTATAGCGATGAAAGGAGACTAAATCAGTGTAGTGCCATTGTTTTCTATTTATATATTTGTGATAAAATTGGTTCTATTTTGTTCAGTGTTTGCAAAAGTTTAGATGATATGAAAGGTGCAAAATAAAATGTTAGATTAAGGACATTATTATAATTAAGTTGTTGTTAAGAACAGTTTTTGATACTATTCAGAAATCAGCAGAAATGTAGGTACTGCCAAACAAATGTACCCATATAAAAATGGATTTCTTTTCTTCATTGCCCTCACAGTGGAACATGAACAGATTCAGAAAAGGACATTTACCAACTGGATAAATGCTCAACTTGCCAAGGTATGTTGGTCGTTTTATCAACTATAAAACTGCCATATAGCAGATCTGTGGGTTTAATCAGAAAATGTATGAGCTTGTCAAACCATTTGTACTTAATCTTCACCTGTTATGCTCTCATGTTATGTGTGTAAACATTACAATATTTTATGTTGTTATTGGTCAGATGCTGCTTCTGTAATATAATGTTGATTTAATTCTGATGTGAGTTTCCTTATTGCTTTTTTCCCATATTATTTTATTCTTTAGCACTCTTTCTATTCATACATAGGCTATAATAAGTGCTAACAAACTAGTATAAGATGTTTCTAAAACTGACATGATGTGATGCAGTGTCGGGTCTGTAAACCCTGCAAAGTGTCACATGCTGACTCACAGCGAGATGCACTGAAGCGTCTCACCCTGGGTCTGTTTGGCAGGAGACCCTGAGCTTCTTGTGACATGAACCTTGAGTATAAATAGTGCTTCAGTGGAGCCGAACAGCTCGTAATCTGAACCCAGACACCGCTTCATAACCTCATGTCCATATGACTGCACACAGACACAAAAATCAGCCCCTCAGATTAAGAGTCTACAGTCAACAGAGGACAGTTCCTTTGTGTCTGAAGGTTTATTGTTGTTGTGACTCCCAGTTCTTAACTCATTGTCAATGAATCTACTCGTTTTTTTGTTTTTTTTTTTTTGTTTTTTTGTTTGTGATTGGAATAAATACAGTGACACTTGAAAGCTTGTGAATCCTGTAGATAGAATATGACACACAATCTGATTTTTAGGCAAAGTAAGATGATTACAATGAAAACAAGAATTGAAACACACATAAAGTAGGATAAATAATTAAATAAAAACACTTGTCATACAGAAATTAAGCTATGATCAGTAGGAAATGTCCATGATGATATTGCAGATATAGTTGATATTGCACATATTGTGCAGAAATTGTCTATGGATAAAAGTCGTTTTTTTTTAGTCTGTGTGTTGTGGTCTTGAAGGTCCTGTATTTCCTTCTGGAGGTCAGAAGGGTGAGCAGGTGGTTTCCAGAGTAGATTTGATTACTATTTTGCTTATTTAACCTTTATTTAACCAGGAAGACCCTTGAGATAAAATTTTTTTTTTTTTGTTTTTTTTGAGGGAGACCTGGCCAAGAGGAATGTCACCACAATACAAGCTAATGTTTTATTTGGACCTGGAGAGACAATTAGACATGCAATTACCAAAACTAGACAAATAATAATAAATAATCCAGTATCATATGTTTGTTTTTTTTTATGTGAAACCTATAGGAATAATTCATATATTTGAAAGGAATATTAGAGTTTTATATTTCACTGAATGGGATTATAAACATAACATATGTGTAAGAGGCCCTTTTGTACTTGAATAAAAGAAATCTACGTCTGGACTAACAGGTGTTCTTAATAATACAGGTTTGTGGAAGTTGATGTTAAATGGAGCATTTTATCTATTCAGATGTGTGATATACAGCAATAGTATTCTGGTTTTGTGAGGATTCTTTGGACATATATACAGCACATTTGGAAAATGAATCTCATAGGCATATATTACTGCCTGGTTGAGACATACAGCTGTGGTTTAGAAAAGACGAAGATGCTCTTTTATAGAGGATGCTTCAATGAATAGTCCACATCTGTAGTCAGACAGAGAAACACGTGTACTGTTAAGCACTGTAACATAATATGTCTATAGCAGGTTAATAAATGAGAACAAATATTGAAAAGCCTTTTTTTCCAGAAGGTGTTTGAGGGAATAAATGAGGATCACTAAGATTGCGTAGTGGAATATCTGATACCAATTTTGAAAAGCATGCATTTTTGGTGGTGTGCACAGGTGCACTGAACCAGGAACATTAGAGGAGCATTCATTTTCCTGGGCTATGTAAACACCTCATTCAGAATATTGTCCTTTTTGAAATTAGGAAGAAACAACAAGAATATTAGTTTGCATGAAACAGACTCACTGAGACTGTCCCCACAAGTGGTGGACCAATAAGGACCAAACAAAGGCTCAGGTCTTCATGTAGTCTTTGTCTACTGCAGGAGGACAGCAAGGAAACTGATGGCCTCTGTTGCCCTGGCTAATGTCAGTGTTCATGAATGCACCATCGGAACTGCAAAAAGGAAGCCAACACTGCTAAAGATCATTGCTGTCTGTCTACAGTTGGACAAATGTCTTTAGGATACATCACAATGCAAGATCTTTGGCAGATTAATGAGACCAAAGTACAGTTTTAAGAGAAGTATATACCAAATGACTATCAAACACTGCATTCCTACATAATAACCTTATCCCTTCGAGGAAAAACTGCTGCATCTGGATCAGGTCCTTTATGAATTCTGTGTAAGTACATCTACTGATGCCTCTGGACATATCTTCATTTATGATCCTGGATTCATTGGGTGTGTCTTTCAACATTTTACACACTCCTTCAGGCACTCTGGTAAGGCTGATCAGGCCCCAGCTTGTGTCTAGCTGGCTGGGTAGTGACTTTACTCCCCATGGTTCTCCTGTTTAGAACCACAGCCATCTGGAGGCCACTTCAGTGGAATTGCAGAGGGCTCTTCCTCACACCTTGAAAACCTAACAAACTCTGGACAGAGATGGACCTACAAAACCCCTGCTTCCACCTTCTACTGGGAAACAGCCTTCTCTCTGTCCCTCTCCCAAACAGTCCTCTCCATGTTATGTCAGCTCTTACAGAAAAGCTTCGGTGGATTCAGATAGGAGAATGATGTCCTGTCTGAAGCTGGTGGTCACAAGGTGGTTGAGGAACTTTGATTTTATGTTTTGCTGTGGATCTTAGCTGCTCCACTGCTATGATAGTTGTGATGGCTTTGGGATGGAAATGCTGGGTCAGTTCAGTTCCCAGTAAGTTCAGCAAGGGCCTTGAGGACCTGGTCGTACCTCCACCAATAGTATCTTGCCCCTTTGGATCACTTCCACAGAAGACGATCCAGTGCCCCATATTAAGAACACAGTGGACATGCTGGTGACTCCACATTGTTCAACATGTTTAGATTTAATGAGTTACACTACAAAATTCAACAAAAAACTTATCTGCGGACTGACTATGAGGATGATCCTGCAGCAAAACAACAAACCTAATTTAAGCAGAAATATAATATCTTGACCTTAACCCCTAAAGACCCAGTGCTACTTTTGTGGCAGTTCCCAAATGAATTTTTCTCTCTGTTGAACCTCTCTAAGTGATTTATTACTATTTCTTACAATATTATCCTCTGTGTTTTGTCTTTTTTCTGTGAAAATCAGGTATTTTCATATATTTAATTCACTGATCACGTAGATGTTCATAAAAGCTCAAATTACACGTTGAGGGTTAATATATCAGAAAACTGAGGAAAAAGGGACTTTTTCAGCAAAATATGTCATTCACTGAACACAAAAACAAGCGTCTCCGTCCACTGTTATTTATCAAACTCCATGGGTTTCTGGTGAATCAATGTTGTAGAAGATGACAGTGTTTCCATGTTCACCGAGGAGCCCCTGAGCGTCCAAATGCATCATATTTGGTGACCATAAAAAGATGACAAACTGTATTTTACACCAATTATTTACATGTATTGATAGGATTAGTGGATCAAAAGATATTAAACAGTTTAGAGCAGTAGATGATATTGTCGTCAGTAGCTGTTTGGGTCTTTATGGGTTAATCTTGTGGAAGATCCTGAAGCTGGTCGGTTGTTTTGTGCTTTTGTCACTACTACAACTTAGGTGAAAATCTTGCCATTGTATCAGGTTGTATTTGTGTCAAAAAGACCAAATTCAAGAGGGTTTACAAACTTTTAGGTACTTTCACTATACATTGGTTACAAGATGCTGGGGTTTATAAGTGTTATGTTTTTATGGACACTGTTCCTTCCTGTTGCACTGAACATTTGTAACTTTGGTTTACAGGGGAACATGACATGAAAAACACCAAACAACTTCCTATTTTGTTAATGATGCAGCACATTTCTGGTCAAAAACATGACAGTGTGACCTGAGGTTATTTATAGCTGATTGTGTCTGCAGCGTAGTGTCTGTGTTATCATGTTTGTAGTGTAACTTTTTTTTGTTTGGTAATGCAAATGAAGCCGAGGCCCTGTATAGGCCCTTTGGGTCTCTTGTCTCGGCTTGCTAGGTCAGTTTAGAAATTGCTGATCTATGCTTTTATTTTGTATTTTGGTGCGAATTAATAAAGTAGTTTAAAAAAAAAAAAAAAACATGTACTGAAAAAAATGAAACTTAAACTTGTTATTGCATGTGGCTCATTTGACAGTGAATTATAGGCTGTTACAGCTTCAGTCCAATTTTAAGCACTGCCATATGTCCTATTATTGTCATATTTTTCATGAATTTGTGCTTTGTTGGTGAAATGTACAACATACACAGTTATATCTACATTTATGGGCTATCTCAGCAATCAAATATTCTTTTTTATTCTCTAACTTTGCTAAAAATGAGTAAAGAACCAGTGTTGTCTTCTGAATTTTATTTATTTATTTTTTTTTTTTTACAGAGGAGCCCTCCTACTGTTGTGTCAGATCTGTATTCTGACCTCAGGGATGGGTCAAAGCTGCTCGACCTCTTGGAAGTGATGAGTGGCCAACTTATGGTAGGTACCCATGATGTATATTATCGGTGAGCTTTCATGAATATGGCTGAAATAATAAACATAAAATGACATGATCCTGATTTGTTTTCACAGAAAAGACAAAGAGGTCATGGGGTTTTCCAGCAGAGGGCTAACATTGAAACAGCACTGAATTTTCTCAGGGAAAAATCTGTACGTTTCCAAACAAAAATGCACAATTGTGAATATGTAATATGTGTATTAATTTTTTTTTTTTTTTTAATTAACTGGCTGTAGATCAAAACAGTCAACATAAACATCCCAGACGTTATTGATGGGCGACCGTCTATCATCCTCGGCCTCGTATGGACCATCATCCTCCACTGTCATGTCAGTAGTGCTAATTAGGGGTGCACCGATACCACTTTTTTTGAAAACCGATACGAGTACGAGTACAATCATTTCAGTACTTGCTGATACCTAGTACTTCCGATACTGATACCCCATATTTAGGCTATTCAGGGTTGTTTTGGGTGTTGATTGAAAATTAGCTAGTAACAAGGTGAATATTTGTTGAAATAGGCCATTTAATTAATAATTTGTGAAATAACATTATCAATAGGCCTAGTAATTTTTTATCACATCCTACACAACTGTCATTCATAAAAATCTAATTAAAATAAAACTGGCATTTCTGATTATTTATTTGGTTGGGGGCCGATTGAAACAACTCACTGGAACATATGGGGCTGTGAATTCTGCGGTGTCTCCTGTTTGTGCGTTCTCGGAGGGACTTTTTTCCCCCGGACGGACATTGGTGGTATCGGTGCATGGTATTGGCAACTGTTGGACGAGTACACGTATATTAGTGAAGTATCGGGGCCAATACCGATACCAGTATCGGTAGAAAATATGGAAATATGGAAAAAGTAAGTCTTCAAATGCAAATTAAATGCTTACATTGGGTTATATTTGAGATCAGACTAGTAGGCCAAAGCGTGTATCAGAACAATGTAGTTGTAGTATAGTTGCTGAAGTATTGTGCATTGAAGCCATTTTGGGAATACAGTACTTACGCTGTGGTACTGTGGTACAGACACAATATCACACTGTTGATATAAGACTAAAAGATTTTACCTTCTGTTTCTACATGTAGGTCCGATTTTATATATAGTTGAACCAGACAGGGATCATATTGTTTCACTCTCTTTCTTTTCCAGATTGAGGAGCTGGCTAACACCCTCTCCTTCAGCTCCCATCATTCCTCCCTCGACTCCCTGTCCAGTCTGGACTCCTGGCCCGGCAGCCCTGCTCCAGTCAATCCAGTTCATCCGGGTCAGGACTCTCCTCTTCACAAACACCTCAAAGTGTCCACCAAAAAGACCCTGCTCATGTGGGTCAGGGACCAGTGCCAAAGGTGGATTTTTAAGCCTTACTACTATTGATTGTAATGGGGATGAGATACACGGTTATCATTACTTTTTTAGAAGTAAAAGTCTGATTTCTGATTAATATGCTGTTGTTCTAAGTTTTTGTAAGTGAATGTGAGAATCATTTTCACCTCCATGATGACATTTTGCAGCTATAGTTATAATAATCCTTTGAAAACATATAATTGTAATTTCTGTTTGAGTTTGTTTCCACAAAATGCTCAATTTCATAAGGTGAAAAATGCAGATGTGAACTTGTCTACATTATGCTTCCTTCCTCTGAATAATTGCTTTTTGCCATTTCTTTCTACTGAAGACATACATACATTTATAGTCATGTTTCTGAAATCTCCAGTGCGCAGACAAGTTGGTGTTCACCTTTCAAGGAGATTATTATTTTAATGGGGAGAACCCATCACAGTTTTTCTCTGCGATAATTCAGTTACTACTCTTTTGAATGTATTTGCACAAATCTCAAACAGTCTTACAACCACGAGTCTAGATGAAACTTTTTCCTGAAGTTTTTCTCTGTTGCCTGCTGGTTGTGAGCTGTTTGGAAATTAGGACATTGTTTTTCATGGGCTTCTTTCATACAGTGTGTGGTTTTGTATCACTGCTAATTCATTAGTTGTACCAATCAGTACTTAATGTACCGGCAGTAACTACACCCACACCATGACTTCAAGCCATTTATGCAGATAATAGTTTACTTTTCAGTGGCTCAGACTGTCTGCCATGGATGACTTCAGTAATATGTCATGGCCTCCATTTTCTGTCTCTCCAGGGTTGGTTGTTCAGTCAATGTGAAAAACTTTAAGTCGAGCTGGAGAAGTGGGGAAGCTTTCCTGGCTATTCTGTGTTCTCTCAGACCACAACTGGTGGATCTGTCTCTGGTTCGGAACAGAAGTAACCAGGAGAACCTGGAGGAGGCCTTTCACCTAGCTGAGAAGGAGCTCCACATCCCCCGCCTTCTGGAGCCCCAGGGTGAGCAAGTTTACACTAAAATCTATATTTCAGTCTCAATAATAATTGATTGTGTTTTATTTAACTACTTTAAAACAGAACTTTAGATTGTTTCAAGACACTTTTGAATGATTAGCATCTACTCTCCATTGCATGAAAAGAGATTAAGTACTATGTTGCTAATATTATTAATGTTTTCCATATTCCATATTGTTGATGTTTGCACCTGTAAGTCAGTGATTGTGTCGTCTTTAGATGTGGACGTTAAAGACCCTGACGAGAAGTCCATTATGACTTTTGTCGCTCAGTTTGTGCTGTTCTCTGCACCTGGTGGCCATCTGCAGGTGAGTAATATTTATAGTTACAGTATCAGATTCATGCAATAAAATGTTGCTGTTGTACTTCTCTGCAAACCACGTGTGTATAATGTCGACATGTGTGCCCCAAAACATCTTTCATATTAACAGAGATGCATACTTAATGGCAAGTCCTGCACAGGATTTTGTAATTTAACCATTTACCCCAAAGCAACATAAGTAATACGTCTTTTAGTTCAATCAGCATTATATATATATATATCCATGTGTTTGCAGAAATATATAAAGTCAACATCATGAATCTTGTTAAAATATTTACATCATCACTGTTTTGGTTGAATGTTTAAGCATCGTTTCCACCCTGTTTGATGATGATGCTTTGATTTCATCCATGGGTGTGTCGACCTGTCCATTTTCCCCTTTGTGAAACTGAGTCTGTATTCCTTTTCATTCTTTTCTCTGGTCCACAGAAGTTATAGAATTATGGAATTATGGGGGTTTTGCTCAATAACACTAAATATACTGTATGGCCACTTTAAAGAGTGGGAAATTATTAACATTTTTTGTGATACTTCTATTAATTGTGTGTTTTATTTAACAGCACCAGCACCAAATGAGGATATTTCTCCAGTGTCTTTTGTCTTGTCGTTTTGGTAGCAATAAGATCATAAGGATGATTCACTTCTATGCTCTGTTACTGTCCTAATTTATCTTTCCTCTCGGTCAGTATCAGAGAGTTTTTCTGCTATTATGCGTCCATGTTTAGGCTACTCAGTAAAAATAAAAGTCAAGACAAATCTGGCATTTGTGTCATGCAGTAATACTGATGTAAAGTGGGTTAGAGGTGTGTGTGTTTGGAGTGTTTTACAGCTTTCAGAGCAGCTCAGCTCACCATAAACAAGAACGGGACCTCCTATTTTATAACTCAAAGCTTATTGCTTTCTAGATAACAGGATTTTGCTCATTCCCTCCCATTTTACCACCAGTTTCAACACTTTGATCTGAAAAATACATGGCTGCTTCTGGTTTTTTTTTTCTTTTTTTTCATTATTCATGTTTATTATTCAGGCTATTTAGATTTTGCTCAGATCATGCAAGGTTGTATTTTGTGTCATTTTTTCTTGTTTGCTGCAGAAGTGTGTTTCAGACCTGGACATCAGTCTTCCTCCTCCTCTGGACTCAGTTGTAGTTTGGTTGGAGTGTGCAGAGGCAGTGCTTACAGATGAAGGTTCAGAGGTGAAAGATCATGCAGACGCTGCCCAAGAAGCAAGAGCCCACCAAGACAAACTGAAGGTTGTTTTTATTTGAAGATGTTGTGGATTTTAACTTGATTTAATATCTGAAACCTCGGCAGATGTTCCTATCTTACCGTAGGACAGACTATGCAACATCTTAAACATTTTTTACTAATACAAGTCATTCTCATCAGACTTTAATTAAGGAAGCGAGTCACCATGTCGACACCCTTGACACCTTCCACAACATGAATGACACAGGGAGTGAGGCGGTGCCAGCTGAAAAGTTTGGAGAAATAAAAACACGGTAGGTGGTGTCATTTCATTCAAGTCAGTGTTCCTCTATGAATATTTGAATATTAAAAATGAAAGGTTTGTGAGAATAAAAGCTTGATATAATGTCTCAAAACAGTTTAACCAGTATCCAAGTCAAGGCCAAGAATCAAGGGATTAAGCTTGAATATCAGGAATACCGTCACACTGTACTGGAGCTCCTGGGGCGTCTCAATACAAAGGTTCAATCCTGGAAACCTCCTTATACATCTCAGCAGTCAGTACATATGCTTCTGCAAGACTGGCATGTGAGTACCAGAAAGAGTTGGCTGTCAAAGCTTTTTTGATTTCTAAATGTATGCAAATTATACATTCAGTATTTATAAAGCAATTTAACCATCTACATATGTAAATACATGGCTACATACAGTCCGGCCCTTAAGTATTGGGATAATGACACAAATTTTGTAATTTCCTCTGTGTATACCGCCACAGTAAATCTGAAATGAAGCAATCATGATGTGCTTGAACTGTTGACTTCTAACAAGGGTTTTTACAAAAATTTTGTGGAAAAATAGTTAAACCCCCAGGAGATGCATGCTTTTCAGTTACTCAAGACTAAACTGAGGGCAGAAAGACCCACAAACAAAGAGCAACTGACGGCAAATGTTATAAAGGCCTGTAAAAGCATCTCCATGGATGAAACTCTGCATTACATATCCATGAGTTCTAAACAGTATTAAAAACAGCCATCGTATTTATAATGATCTTAGCTTGTTCCAATACTTTTGAGCCTATGAAACTGGCAGGTCAGCAATTAAAATGGTAAATCCTAAACGGTTAATGCAGTATTTTTGTTTGTATTGGTGTGTAGAGGAAAAATTACAAAAATTTGTGTCCCTGTCCAAATACTTATGAACCCAACCTCATTATCTAACATTTTTACACAGAATATATCATTTTAACCCTCCTACCCTTCTGAAATACTAAATAAAGTTTGTATAGTCTCATTTTTTATAGGGATAATTTTTGTTCATTTGTTGTTTTCCTAGGAAACAGTGCATCGTCAAGCCCAGCTGTTGATTCTGATGGATGCTCTCCAAAAGCTGAAGGAGAAGGCTAATGCGCACACAACCAAGGAAGTACTAGGTCTGATTACTGTCTGTAATAAAAGCTGTGCAAACACAATACCCCCTATAGTATGATGTGATGACTTTCTTTAAACATGCCTTATCTTTGAGTTACACACACGTGTTGACTTTGCAGGTGATGATTACCAGAGTAGTCGTCAGGTGAAAGAGGCTGAAAATGAAGCGATATTGATCACTCAAGCCGTGGCGGCTGCGAAAGGGATGATGGAGAGAGTGGATTCGGCTTGGGAGACTTATGAGAGGCTCCTCGCCTCTTTACAGACATGGCTGACTCGAACAACGCAGTTACAAAACCAATGCAATGTTTTAGAGGCACAGGTAACCTCAGTGTATTTGTACTGAATATGGTTAAGAAGTGTCATCACTCAAAACAGCAGCAATAAGGTGTCTGGCAGGTTTTGGCTCAATGATGATCGACAGTATTTTATTTTCTGGTACTATAGGATATGGGTGAGTGGACGTCTCTTCAGGCTCAGTTAAACAAGGCGGGGAACTTACTCATTGAAGTGACAGAACCTGAAACCAGCCAAGTTCTGGCAGAGCAGCTCCGCAAAGTCAACATGCAATGGGCTGAATGTATGAAGAAGATCATGTTTGTGAGTATGAAAACAGTCACTTCTCTTTTCACACTGATCAAGATAACATCAATAATATAACAATAACTAGAAAAGCACCTGGAGAGCGCAGACCTCCGCCAAGGCAGTGTTTGTACTTTCCTCCCCTCGATGGCACTGAATGACCTCAAATGCAACACAGTGCCATCAAGCCCTATGTCTCAATGATAAAGAAACCTTTAAAAAATTTCTGGATCCAGAGGGTGATCCGGATCACCACTAAAATGTAATCATTTGTCCCTCGTCCCGTTTCTAACAATTCCTGAAAATTTCATCCAAATCTGTTCTGAAATTTGCAAGTTTTTTGAACACAAACATACAAAGAGATAAATGCTGGCAAAAACATAACCTCCTTGGCGGAGGTAACGAACGAAAGAAATTAAAATGTAAAGATGAGGTGGGCTACTTTAGTGTTTAAATTGATTTTTTACACTTAATGTGACTAATTTAATGTGACATAAAACAATTCTAGAGATAACAAGACATTTAGGTATGTAATTATAATTGTCTGCTTTAGGAAACACCTTCAGGGTCATGTGTTCATCCTCAAAATCTTCATACGGTGCATTCAGTGGCTCAAGAGGCTTGCTGGATATCGAGACATTCAACACCATCAAAGGTTACTCACAGTAACACATGAATAAATAAAGAGAAATATAGCCAAGTTATTGTCTCCATATGCCTGAACTTGTCTTTGTCATGTACCCGCTGCCTTTTTTTCCCTAACAGCTTCTAAGAAAAAACAAAACTGCAGAGTTGGATGAATCAGTGGTTTGTTCATTCTCAGACGTTCAAGAAAGCTACACAGGAAAGCATCAGAAACTTCTCCCAGAGGTACTGTTCTGTAAAAATACACTATAGCACTAGTGAATTTCCATATGTTATTCATGCTCTAAAAAAGTATTGTGACTAAGTTGTTAACACGGGTAATGAAAATTAACATTTCGATTCTCATTCCCATGCAGCTGTGCATACAGTCTACATCATACAAACTCCAATTAAATATGAGATTTGAATATTCTAGGAGTTAAGAGTTGTTTACTCATGCAAACACAGTCTCCATGTTTGGTTTCTTCAGCCACTTTCTTGAAAAGGTGGTTAATAGTTTATAAAAATGTATATCCAAGTCTGTGTGAAACATTGCCTGCATCTTCTAAAAGTACAGTACATGTGTCCCAAAAATGCTCCTAAAACTTGAATAGGAGCATTTCCTATATGTCTGAACTGGAAAATGCTACATTCAGAATGAGGCTCCAGTGTGAATATCCAAAGCTAAAATGCAGTTTACTCAAACTGAGTCAAATTCAAAATAATACTGGAATATTAGTGTCTGTAAAAATGTGATGCACTTCAACATACAGATGAACTTTATTGTTCAGCAGAGGGAAATTCACTTTGACATGTCTCTGTCTATTCTATTCTTCTAAAGCCAAGAGATATTAACATTGTTTGGTAATATTCTATGTCCACTTCTCTTCAGCACACCCAGGACCCAAGTCAGCTTCCACGTCAGATTCCAACTCAACCAAGCACAAATGATCACCAGGCTCTGTCTGAAAATAACAACTACGCAGTTATTGTTGGAACCCAGACTGAACCCCTATTGGAAACAGTACCTCATGCCCAAGTTAAGAACCACAAAGCCCCTTCTCTACCCGCTGTCATCCAAGGTGCTGATGTTGGAGCAACATCTCAAAAAACGTCTCTTCTGTCAAAATATAAAACAAGCAGAATTACAAAGGGGAAGAAAGACAACAAACCCGATCCAGATACTTCAGCAAAGGCCCAGTCTGTGGCACGAAGCAGACTGGAGAAGGCCCGATGTCAACTACAAGGACGAATCCAGCAAGTGATCAAGTTATTTGGTGACAAAGAGATTTCAGGGACACAAGCCAAGAGGAAACAGGTACAGTTTGAAGAAGAGAGAGTTGAACTTCTGTGTTTTTTAGTCCAATCGGATTCATACTGTCTACTGAAAAAATAAAGATTTCATTTTCTTATTTTTCATCTACACCTGTAGCTGAAGCAGAAGGGTCACTTGATGTTTCTGTGATGTATCTAGTCAGCTGTTTTATCCAGGAATGCCAGATGACAGGGGACGAATATGCCCCCTGTTGTTTGGCATCCTACAGAGTACAGCATCCCAGGTGTGGGTTAAGGTGTAAGAGCCCTCATCTCTGTTCGTGGTCCTTGGGGCCCATTTCCTGATCTCTATGGCCTCCCTAATCCAAGCCATGGCATTTGTTACTTTCTGAGCAGATGACCTTGGCTTCTTCCCTGTCCATAATGTGATTTTCTCTCTTGCAATGATCCATTATGGCCAATTTCAAGTTCTGTTGTTCTGCTCTGTCTTTGGCTTTGCATGTGTATCTTGCTGAGGAAGGCTACAGGTGTAGCCAAAACCTGTAAAGGTAAAAATCTATATTTATTTGTCTGTCTGACAAAAAGGAAGGAAATCTTTATATTTTCTGTTTTTTGTTTGAGAATGTCAGCATGACTGCCTACTAACCTGCTTCTAAAGAGACACTTTGTCTTGCTTTTCATTCAACATAGACCTTGACAAATCAAATTCAACAATTCAGAATCAGAACGCAGTCTACAGGGCTGTGTGTGTGTGTGTGTTTGGCATTGCATTGTGCATGTTTGTCTGTTTTTGTCCAGAGGGCCTTAAAGATTTTGCAGCCTGCTGTCCTGGAGGAGTTCCTGGGTGCAGTGGAGGATTTAGGGTTATTCTGCTCCGAGTCTGAGCTCCAGGACTTGATGCGTCTCTCAGACTCAGTCAGAAAGCAGTGGGAGGTATGACAGGGATTGACACAGACTAAACTAATACCATCATAATGTTTTCTTCTTTTTTTTGCAGTTTAAAAAGTAAATAATATCCACAATCTAAATATTTCCAAATATTCCAAAATTTCTAATATCGTTATTTATCAGTTGGATGTTACTAGCGTCTTCTTTTTTTGTCTGCGGTTAGTAAGAAACTATGAAATATGAAAAAAATATTATTTTAATCTTGAATCAAGTCTCTGTCTCATTTTCTTTTAATTTTGTTGAGCAAGAATCAAACTTTGGGTCCTTTTAGTATTTTACTTAATATATATTTACTTGCTTTTATCCACTCTTTTGATGGCTTTTTCAGTAACCTAATAGTATTCAGTATTATACAGACTCTCGGTTGTCGTTTCCTTTCATGTTTTATCACAATATCTTTCTGCCTGTGTTACATTTAGGATGTACGCATGGAAATGGCTGCCTTTATTCCCATGTTATGGTCTAAAATCAGAGATGGAAAGCAGTCATCTTCTGTTATGGGTTGTGAAATAATGCATGCTAGTGCTCCACATAAGGCCACTGACCAGACTGACTGTGACCGTTTGCAGCAACAGGTACTTGTCCAGCACTGAGCCATGCAGTGATGTGTCTGACTCTGGCAAAAAGTTACATTTTGCTGAGACAAAAAGGGTGATTTAATACAAGTTTATCACACGTTGACGCTCTCCCCAGACAGGGGTCTCTGAAGCTTCACCCACTGAGTCGGTCCAAGAGCTTTGTGAAACACTCGCACTGAAGAAATCCTCCATCCACCCAACACAGCAGATAGATGAGACAGAAGAAACACAGGAAACACAAGCCAATGACCCAGAGCTAACCACAGACTGGTAAGACAACAGATGAGTTCAGTAAGTTTAAAATAGCACATGCAACAAATACATAAGTGGACAAGTATCATATCTAAGTTATATTACATGTATGCCCATTCATTAAATGCTAAAAAGTCAGGATTTAAAACCATACAAACCAAATCCTAAGAAAAAAGGGAGAAATATGGCTTATGATGCAAAACAAATACATTATT
This sequence comes from Ostorhinchus rueppellii, assembly GCA_030068375.1. Lineage (NCBI taxonomy): Eukaryota > Metazoa > Chordata > Actinopteri > Kurtiformes > Apogonidae > Ostorhinchus > Ostorhinchus rueppellii. Next base: position 10,663,356 of record JAQQZY010000017.1, on the reverse strand, counting down.
TGACATTTTGACTTGAATATAATCTTCAAAGCTTATGATAAGAACAGTGCCCATAGCAGTGGTCTGGTAGACAAAATAAGTATCTGCCATCACTCACCAATCAGAATCACACAAAGCGTGTAATAATATGTAAATACTACATAGAGAATACCTCTTCCAAGTAAAGTAAATTGTATTCAGAATGACAGCATCATTTAATTAACACTTATAGACCCAAACAGCCATGGGTGACCGAAGTAACTCTTTAATATCTGTTGATCCACTAATCCTATTAATACATGTAAATAATTAGTGTGAAATACAGTTTGTCATCATTTCATGGTCATCATATATGACCCATTTGGATGTTCAGAAACTCTGTAGTTGCTGTGGAAACTTCATCATTTTCTTCAACATTGATTCATCAGTAGAACCCATGCAGTTGGATCAATAACAGTGGATGGAGACACTTATTTTATGCTCGATTAATGATATATTTTGTTGAAAAAGTCATCTTTTTTTTAGTTTTCTCTATTTCTGATATAATAAAACACAATTTTAATCAGAGCTTTTATCAACATGTACATGATCACAAAATTGAATACACAAAAATACATTATACTAAAAAAACACACAATATAGAGGATAATATTATAATAAATGGTGTTATATCAATTAATCAATAAATGGATGGAAAAGAATTCATTTGGTAACAGGCACAGAAGAAGCACTGGGTCTTTATGGGTTAAACAGACACATGATTGATTAACAGTCTTCGCTGTATAATCCTATTGTTCCTAAAGCAATGGCTGAGTGGTTCTAACTGACTGGCCTCGACCTCCCACTGATGAACATTTCTGAACTCAGCAGGGTATGGCAACTCAGTGGAAAAGACCCACTGAGAGCAACTGGCATGCCGGTCAGCCCACTACAGAGCTACAAACTCCCAGAGAAACCATGCATGGACAGCCCACAGCAAGAGCAGTCACCTGTGGACAGCTCACTGCCATTTCACCGTGGAGATCAGCGTGTCACAGTGGAGTCTGAAGACCACCTGAGGAGCTCGAGAGACCGTTCAAGATCTGCACAAGACCCAGGGAAACATCAAGAGAAAGAGGAGCTGCTGAATGCTCGTCTGTGGCAGGTCTCAGAGAGCAAAGAGCCTCATTTACAGGTACAAAGAATGCAGAACATTTCATACATATTGTTTTGTGATTAATTTTCTTGATTAATGTAACTAGATGAACACATTTTACTGTGTGTTCTCCAAGTTGTTGCCATGTTTGTATCTTTTAAAGTATTTTTTTATATATAGAATTAATATGTAAATTAATACACTGTTGCCCATAAAGTTGGAATAAAATATTTTTACCTCTTCTCACGACATGATTGTGACAATGTGATTTATTCTTGATAGATAAAGTGTAACTGTGACTCAGTATGTAATCATTGCTCCTGGTCAAAAACGATTACTGATGTGCATAAATAGGAATAAAAAGAGGAATGTGTCTGAAAATGTAATTATTCCAACTTTATGGGCAATAATGTACCCTGTAGAAACCATGTAGTTATTTTCTGTTCCAATTTGGATCACCCCATGTGTTTATTTTATTTTTTTTAAATATTAATTTCTTTTTAATATGACTACCATACATGTCAATATGTCACTATACATAATAGTTCACTACACATAGTAACTTGGACCAAGCAGTCGAGTGCTGTATTTGGCATCAAAAAATATTTTTTTAATTCAACAAACATATGAGGAGATGAATATTTTGGCACATTTTATCATTTTAGCATAATATATAACAATAAACGGTATATCATTAGCCTCATAGCATAATTGTCACTGCAAAGATCATGTTTTTTTCAGGTTATAATTATGCTGGCTAATCAATTATCAATCAATCAATCAATCAATCAATCAATCAAATTTTATTTATCTAGTGCCAAATCATAACAAAACCTATCTCATGACACTTTACATATAGAGCTGATCAAAACCAAACTCTCAAACCAATTTACAGAAAGCCAACAGAATCCTCCAGGCTAACGATATGTAATATGTATAGCACCTTTCATACAAGAAATTAAATATATTAAAGGTTTTATATGAATAAAGCTATAGTATGACCCTAAAAACCGATAAAATGCTGTAATATGTAAGCTAAAAACAAAATCTGCTTTATTAGATAAAATCATCTTGAAAGTAGAGCGCACACAAGATGGAAGATGAAAGCCCATTTTATTAAAAAAAATTATAAAATAGAATACATAACCTGAAAAGGGGGAATAAAAAGTTTTCTACCTTTAATTAGACTACCTTTAATTAGAGAAAAGCCAGTCAGAAACTCACTTAAAATAAATATACGATATGCTTTGTTTCAGTTTTTGTATTCTTTAATTGGATAACAGACAGGTTTTGCTTTATATGGTCATTTAGTATCATATGACTTACAGTGCGATTAAATACATGTAAGTTGATGCAGTTAAGACACCTATATAAATCTCTTACTCTTTACATGTACCATTTAAAGCTGCCTGTGCTCTGTGAGACTCACATGCAGGAGTTTGATTGGCTGTGACTGACACTCAGAAGTCGTAGCGGCTGTAGACCTCTAATCCCCAGTAATTGGATAGGCTCAACGCTCCATCTTTTCCTTACTGGACCGTTACTGTGCAACTCCCCCATCTCCCAGGCGGTTGTTGGGGCAGACGCCGTGGGAACCAGACAGGAGGCGGAATGGACGATCATCCCAGAGACGGATACTCCACCACAGGATGAGCACCCCTCTAGACAGGAAGTGCTGGAAAGGTATAGGATGATGTCTGACTCAGGCATTTTTACATTTTCTGCCATTTGTGATATTAGGAACTGTTTACACATGTTTTAACTCAGACCTGATTGAGAAGGTAGATGAGGGTTTTTGTATTTTTCCCAGTTATCATGGAACCATGGATGTATGATAAGTCCATCATTATTTTTTACTTTCTTTTTTTAATTTAGCTGATAGTTGTGAACAGTTCACTGACCAAAAACATAGTCTTACATTTACTGAGCAGATGTGAAGACTCCGCTTCTCAAAACACTGACTCAATAATTCCCATTATCCTTGAAGGCACCACATTACGTAATATCACCGTTTTCTCTGATAATAATCCACATTTTGTAATAAAATTCTTGAACACATGTTACAATGAACTTTGCTGCATTTTGTAATAACTTATTACATATTGCAACAGTTATTGCAAAATGTGGGTGTAGCACTTTTTTTTTGGCAGATGCTATTTGCACCCAGGTGTAAATAGTGAACATTGTAATTTACACCTGGGTGTAAATGGGAACAGTTACTATTTACACCCGGGTGTAAATAGCAACGGAGTGTCTATTTGTGAATATAGGATATATTCACACAATTCTTCTATTTACACCCAGATTGACTAGCATAACCACGACTAATACAAAAATAAACAGCTAGATATACTAGATACAAATAGTAAGTATCTGACTGTCATTGCAAGCATATATTTCACATACAGCGACATTGATTTGCCTTTGTAGCAACAATACAGATCCTCGTTCACTCCAGATGTTCGTTTTTTGTTTTTCTTGAAAAGAAAATGAAACCAAATTGCTGGACAGAAATGTGGGTAATCATGTGACACATGGGATTCGAACTGGCAACTAAAAAGCCAATTTGCACTGTCGTCTCTGCACGCAACCAGTAGGCCACCATAGAGATATTAAAGCTGTTGCCTTTTCAACCCTAAGTCCAGTCAAAACAAAAGCTTATTTGGGAAGAATTTCAAGGTTAACGTGGGCAATGTTTAATTTAGTTTCATTTTCTTTTGAAGAAAAACAAAAAACAAACATCTGGAGTGATGGCATTTTTTGTGCCATCACTTTGGCCTTCCATAGTATATAGGGTGACCATACGTCCTCTTTTGCCCGGACATGTCCTCTTTTGAGAGGCTGTCCGGCTGGCGTTTATAAATGTCTTCAAATGTCCAGGTTTTTGATCTTGCCTAGCTTGAGCACGTCACAACCATGGACAGAATGTCTGTCTTCCTCCTCCTGGTCTGAGAGGATCACGCGATCCTCTCAGATTTAAGTATTTCTCTTCTGGTAGAAAATTATTCTTGACTCCTGTAATTAGACTAAAAAACTGTAAATTATAAAAATAATTCAATAAACCAGTACATCCAAGCACATCCAGCAGCCATGGACCTATTCATCTGTTAACTTAATATAATGGGGTGATAATTTTTTGCTTCAGCATTATTTTTTAAGTAGTGCTCAGCATGATAACAGTTTATTTTGACAAGTAAAATACATTAGTTCTACTGTTTTTGTGCCAGTGTGACATGTCTAGAAGGTCCCTGTGGCCTGATGGAGTCTGCAGGTGATCAGATATCCCTGATCACCAAAACCCTGAGCAGGATCCTCAGAACGCCGGTCAACATCTCCTCCTTGACTTTGGCTGATCCCACAATGATATCTGACTTAAAGGTGCGTCTATGCTTTGTTCCAACATTATCACAACTTGTAGACTGATAGTTGTAAATGCTGTTATTAATATCTGATGTGTTACACAGGACCTGGATGACAGGATGCAGTATGAAATGAGAAAGCTTTTAGATGGAATCAGTGAAGAGGAAAAACAGAAGCCTGAAGCTGCTTCTTCCCCCTGCCAGGCTCTTCATCATCTGAAACAGCTCCGACAGCAGCTGGAGGACACTCAGTCAGCTGCTCAGGCTCTGGATCACTTTCTGGCCACAGTGAGGGAAGTCGAGGCTGAGTTCCCAAACTTGTTGGCAAACCAGGACAGCAGCAGGCAGCAGAATGAGGCAGAGCAGGAGACAGAAATGCAGCAGAGGTTTCAGTCTGTCCTGGAACAATCAGGTGGTGTTGACAGTGCTTTGAAAGCAGCAGGGTTGGTGTTAACCATGGACGGTACAAATGTGACATGCCAGGATGTGGTGACATTGTATAGGAATGCCAGAATGAGGAAAGACAAGGGAAATGTGCTGGTTCTTCAGGAAAAAGAGCAGGTGCAAGATTATAAAGGGGTGAATCGAACGGAAATGGAGCAGATAATGACAGGGAACGTTTTACTGCCAGGGCAAGTGCAACAACATCCTTCTACAAGTAGGACAGAGGGGGAATCAGTGTCAAAAACACAAAAGGATCAGAAGGATGAAGAGAGTGGTAAAAAGGCACAAAGTGAGGGACTGCATAAGGCTCAAACATGGAAGGCTGATGGAGTAAAGGCCAGGAGAAGAAGACGAAGAACACGAGAAGTTAATAAAGAGGGAGAAGAGGAGAGTCTGGCTCAGAGGAGAAGGGCCCTGTTAGAATCACTGAGGGAGTTACAGGGAGCAGCTGAGCAGCTTGGTTTACAGGAACCAACCCTACCTGCTCTGCAGAGGAGGTAATCAGATCAACAGTCAGATCTACTGTACCTTCCAACATATTTCTTCTTTTGTTTAGATTGTTTAGGACTGAATGACACGACTCATTAGTTGAGTTCATAGCACTTACCACATGAGCACAAATAATCTGAGCAGTGATTGTTTAGTTGTCCCACATTTGCTGTTGCAAAAGTAATTGAACAAAATTAATTAGAAAACCTTGCACTGATTTGTCTTATTATTTGGTACTATACTGATGTAATTTGGTCACTGAATATTGAACTAGTATCATCAATCTATGTATCAGATTCTTGATTCTGATGTTTTTGTACATTTTAAGACCACAGAAAGCCTCTTGCAGCATAAATGAATGAAGTCTAGTGGTCCCCATATTATTTTTTCCCCTCAATTCTTTCAGTTCGAATTACAGGTGGAGCTTGACCCTGACTAAGTGAATTAATAACAACTGGCTAACTCATTCTGAACTTGTCCTTAGTGTGGAGGTATTTTAATCTTGAAACATAGAAACTCAGGACAACTTGTAACGTGAACAGCAAAAAACAAGTGGAAGCTGTGCTGCATCATAAATATACCATCAATTTAGTTAAGCATCTGCAAAAGTATCGCATGAATGAACATCATCAGAAAATCAGAACTGGACAAACAGTAAATGGTGCATCTCGGAATGTCATAAAATAACACGCATGATTTGTATAGTATTTCCAGTGTGTTTAATTGGTGTGCTTGTCATTTTGGGTTGCTCCACTACAGGACTCGTGCCTTGATGGGGTTGGAGAACCGCCTTTCTGGTTACCTCTCTGAGCTGCAGCATATCCGAGATGCAACACAATCAGAAAACCAGGATGTGATTCAGGGATTCTGTGATTCAGAGGTGGAAAATGTTTGGGACGTGACGACAAAAGCTATAACTGAACGGTAAACCTAAAAAGTTGAATATTGATATTATCCATGACTGATTTCTTTGACTCAGTTTGTGACATTTGTGACTTTCATACATGTGTCCTGTTTGATGCATGGCTCACATACAGGCTGGATCAATGCCGTGTCCTAACAGAGCAGCTGAAGAGGTTCCAGAGTATTCGTGGTGATATCAGTGGTACTCTGCAGAGCGTGGAAAACACCATCAGTGAACAGTCCTCCTACATGGGGAAGGAGAACCTGCAGAGATTCCACACTAAGGTCCATAATACTATTGAATCAGAAGTCAACTCTGTGGCTTTTCTGCTGTCACTTTGACAAAAAATGCAGCTTCTGGCTTTTTCTTTTTTCGATATTACCTTTGTGTGTTTGTGATATTACAGGTCCAGGAGGTGAAAGCAGAGCTGAATGGTCTTGGGGACAGGATTGAGGAGGTGCGAAGTACCTGCAGGCACCTTCACACTCATTTACGTCAGATTCCAGACTGTGTTTTCATCCCATTTGAAGAAGAGGCTGATGCTCTTATGGACCGCTGGCTGGATGTAAGTTCACCATCTACAAAGACTGAATTCAACACCATCTACAATAACAATACACTTGCTTCTGCTTTTTTTCCTACAGACCCCTGGAATGGCCATGGGTAGAATAAAGGGCATGATTTTGATGTGTGTGAGAGGGTTTTGTCTCATATTTTGAATAATTTGTGATAAGATAAATTTAAAGAAAGTCAGGGCAACATTTTTCATCTTTCTCTACAAAGTATGAAGTGTGCTCCACCTGGTTTGAAATTGGAAAGCCACTTGTAGGTTTAACTTCCTGTATCAAAAACTTAAAACTAAAATTTGAAACATAAACAATGCTCAATGCTTTTTTATCAACAAGTTACAAACTAGTTTCCATCAAAATAAGCTGAAATATAATGCTGGCTTGGAGTGGAGAATGCATGGAAAGTCTGCAAAGTGCAACATAGACAAGAAATACTTAGTAAATGATCAAAACATCTGAACATGTCCATGAATTCAACAAATACATCCGTCCAAATTGACATTGATTGTTTTGCAAAGATCTCGTGTTGCTGAGAGTAGAGATAGACCGCTATGTAATGTCTTCATCTCCATCACATTCCCAAGACTCTCAATGAAGTTCAGGTCTGGACTCTGTAGTGATGTAATCATTCAAAAGATGACGTTTCCCTTCTTTAGTATTATCCAGGTGGGGACTTTTGGTCAGGATGTGTATTTTTATACTTTTTCTCTGTAGTCATTACACAGTAGTGCTCAGATCTTGCTCATTTTTGCCAGTTTAGAATAGTCAATCTCTCTTAATCCTCTTGCAGATTTTGCCCTTACAATTGATTATGAACTATTAGTGGTTTATTTAAAATTGTGCAAAACTGTGGCTTTTTTTCTTTATTTGCAGTACTTGGGACTATAAAAATTGATTCACATGCCTTTCTTGCAGATATCAGAAAGAGCAGATTCTCATCTTGAAAACCTACACCTCAGCCTGACTCTCTGGGACGGAGTTCTCCAGCTGGGGGCGGAGGTAGAGAGCTGGACCATCAATAAACTATCAGTGTTTGCTCAGTCTCCATCTTTTCAAACAGAGGAGGACATTAAGGCCTTGCAGGTATTCCTGTTTTTCTGCTTATCATTCTGTAATACACAGATTCAGACCTTGCTACATCACCTCGTGGGAAATTAAAAGTTCTTCTGCAGTTGCTCTGAGCAGTGATCACCTCCCTCATACTGTCTCCAGGATGAGATTGAGGCCCAGGAGGAGGGTATGGAGTGTTTCCACCGAAGAACCATTGAAATTCAGGCGCTGCTTCAAAGTACAGAGCCCCCACTGGAGCTGCAGGTACTGCACCAAGTTCTGGTTCAGTTTGAGGCTGTTAGGATCTATAGATACTGTGGTTATACAAATAAATAAAGTTGGTTTCATTTGGTTTCCTCATCAGTGCAAATGTAAAAACAGCTGATTTTTTTTTTTTTTTTGCATTAGGTTTCTCTTAGATTATGATAAAATGCTGGTTACTCTATTTTGGAGTTACATTGCAGCTGCATTTTATAACTTTATAAAATGTTGGTTGTAGATTGATGTACATAAAGCTACAAGGAACATGTCAGTGGAGGTTTCTCATTTTATTTCCTTTGGATTAGGTGGTGGAGCACCAAATGAAGAAGAAGATGGAGGAGCTGAAGGAGCTTGTTTCTGAAGCTGTGGATGTTTATAGGGAGATGGTGGCTGCTAAGGGACACGTAACTAACAGGATGACTGAATGTTTTGAATCTCTACAGAAGATTCAGGACTCCCTCCTCACTCTCACTGCCCCAGATGCTGCAACAGTACTAGGAAAACTCAAGGTAAGAACGCAAATATGATGAATGAACATTTGCATTTCTTTTTTGCATTTCTTTTTTGTAAACAACAGAGTCACATCAATTATATGCAAAGAAACTTGAAGAAAATCTCAAACTTTGTGCACTGAGATCCCACACAAAAGTTTAAGGCATGAATCATATGTTTCACTGTATGGTCATTTTTACTTCTAACTTCCTTAAAGTAACAATCTGAACTTTAAACATTGCTTAATATCATTTCTAAATCTATGAAATAAATGCAAAAATAAATCAATTTAATGATTTTTAAAGTCATTAAATATTCATGCACCAGCAGCTTCTTAAAAACTATTACTGAACTCTTCATAGGTAGACTTCTGGATCACTGACATTGATGCAACTGTTTTTGTCCAGGTCACATAAATAACAAACACAAATAATTGTGCACTGCAAATAACCATACAAAAGTTATTTTTCTTCTTATTTATTTATTTATTTGTACTATTTGGACGCAGGTATACATATATTGCATATCGTTAGCCTCACAGAATAATTGCCTAAATCCTATTTTTTACCAAATTGTCATACCTGTGTAATTTTACTCTCCTAACAGTGCTGATCTATTTTCCATTATTGGCTATAGCCTGAAAAACATATGACTTAAGCAATTATTTTATGAGTTTAGCGTTATGTTTGTCAAGGATGATAAAAGCACGTAGATTGTTGTTTATGCAACAGGAAAGACAACAGTACTAAACACACTTGCTAATAGTTGGTCAGCTTCTCAGTATGTTTTGTGAAGATTGTCAGGCAATGAGATCTGATCAAGTAACACAGAATAAAATAACACAGAATGACTACAATAAAAGTAAAGATATTTACATTATAAAAATAGAATCTGTAAAATATGAAAATACATGACTTCAAACCTCACAGTGGCACCAACACAGACTGTCAGCCTGTTTTCACAAAACTTTATTGCAGGCACAAGTCCATATAACACAAGCCTACAACATATACACAACATACAGAATAAATAGAATAAAAAGGAGATACAGAATTTGCGCACATGATAAGATATAAAGACTACTGCGCCAATGCTGTCTCAGTTTAGAAGTGAAATGATAGCAGCTTTTCAGGGGGCTGACTAGGGCTTCTATTATGTGGTTCTTTGAGTTATCCAGGTGACGCATAAAACTAAACATCAGGTGTCTTCATAGTGCCTCACTAGTTGCCACTCCTCTGGTCACAAACAGTTGATTGTCACTATGCCACCAAGGGACATGTAGCTGCAACCTCATTGGATCATTATAGGCTACCTTGAGCCTCTGCAAACTCATTTTCTTATAGTTTGACTAGTTTTCTTATTTTTTCTTATAGTTTTAGTTCTTATAGATTTAACTTCTTTTCCCTCTGTAGGATCTGTGTTTGCAGCTTCAGACCCATGATGAGCAGGTAGAGAGTCTGCAGGAGGATCTGCATGTCATGGCTTCAATAGTGAGTCCAGACAGTCTACAGAGTCTGTCTGATGGTTGGAACGAGCTGCAGGACAAAGTCAGAGCCACCCATCAGCTCTTCTCTGAAGTGGAAGAACAGACACAGAAGAATATCTGGACTTTGGACAGGTACTAGGTGTCATAGCAGGTTTTGCTGTGGTAAAGTGGACAGACCTTCACAACTGCAGTGACATCCTGTCTCTATCTACAATAACAGGCTTCATTTACACATTACAAAAGCTGGATGAAAGAGTTGCTTGTCCGGTACTTCCAGACACTTAAATATGTTACTAAGTGTGTCATGAGATTCTGCAAAACAGGAAAAACCCCAGTATCCCTGAATGGACAAAATATTTGAAGGGTGGAAGAAAGAACAGTTGAAAAAAATGTAAGATAAATAGTTTTTATATTGTGAGGCCTCTAATACAAATTAATTAGATTAAAAGAACGCAGGAGATGTCTAACCTGTTTTCAGTTGTCTGTCCTGTTTGCAGGACTGTGGTGCTTACTGTGATTACTGAGTGTGTGTCCTTACTCTTGTAATCATCGTGTATGTGTTGTAGGCTGCAAAGAGAACATGAGCATTTGGAACAATGGCTGAAAGCTGCAGAGGATCCAGGTGTCTTAAAAGAAGTAGTTCTGGAAGAAAGGTAAACTCTTTTCCAATTGAACAGCTCAGTGTGTCAGTAAACAAAAGCCTGGTTTAGCCCATGTTTATACAATGCTTTATACAAGGAAGTGAAGTCAGGATTTTTTCACATTGTAGTAGCAACATGTTTCGAATGAGAGGAAGATAAAGGGCACTGTTTATACAGATTGGATTAGATCGACCCTGAATGTAATACATAGAAAACAGTACGTTCTCTTTCAGCACTGAAGTAAAGAAGCTGATAATAGGTGCACAGTTGTTAACAATATGTAGTTGTTTGATATTGTAGTCAAGCAATGCTGACTAAAGAGTTAGGAATGATGAAGGTTGTGCAGCCTGTCTTTCACTCATAGTGACTGACTCATCCTTAACTACGCCTGTTTATGGCAACACAAAAGGCTAGAAGATACCATAAGTTTAAGAACAGAACTTTATATTTATCTTTTATTGTAATGTTTGCACAATTAATCATGCAATGTATGTGGTTTATCAGAACACACACGTAACCAAAACCACCAACGAATTAACGCTGTGTATCCACAGACTACATCACTATAAAAGTTATTGTTTACACACATCTGTATTATGGTATCGTCAACTTTTCTTCTTCAAAACAAAACTAAAAGCCATTTATTTTGACAGTTGGACAAAATAACGCTTTGTTTTATAATCTCCATATGATGTGGCTCAGCTTTTAGATGAAGTAAAACCATAAATTCTTTTTTCCGTACGGTTTGTGTTGTCAATAGCTGCACTAAAGATCTGTTTGGAATCATCCAAACAAGGTCAAATTGTCACAGTTTAGTCTGAACTGTGGATCAACAAACAGTGAACTTACCAAAGATAATAACATCACATAATCATTTTATACCTCCATAAGCTTCAGAATAAAACTCATTCATGTTGAAAAATGCTGTGATTGCAGCATCAAACTCCATTCTTTTCATTTCGAGCTGTGTCCAGTGGTGAAAACAACAACAGTGCTTCTAGCTTTTATCAGTGTCACTTTCTTTGACTCTGAAAGTTGTTTCTTAATAGTTCTCATCCCATCTCATCACCCTCTGATGTTTCAGTCAAAGGCCCCATAGTGATAGTTTTCCTAACAATGGTACACCAGCAGAGTGACTCACTACTCCCTCTAGTGGTCACATTAATCATGTCTTTCGCATAGCCTCAGAACTCTTCTTTCTAAACACTGTAATGACACTTTCAAGTAATTTTTTAATACTTGTAAATAGAAATACTACATATAGCCCCAAAAATGCAAAATAGGGAATTAAATTATGATGTTTTAAATGACTTTTTTCCTGTTTAAAAGAGTTACAAGGTTGTGATACATTTCCTCAGGTTTCTTTTTCCACATTAGACCTTGGTAGTTCTACTCTGACAAAGGCAAAGCTCAGTTTAAACTGACTCACTCGCATTAAAAGCCGCTAAATGAACTGTAACTGAGCCTCACATTTCTGCTCTTTTTTGATTCTGCAGGGAGAGGACAGAGGCCTTCAGTCTTCTTGTGTCACAGTTAAAAAGCAGCGTATTCCAGCAGTCTGCGCTGATTGAAGAGAGTGGCAAACTGCTAGAACGATACCACAGCTTTGAAGCAAACATACTAGGTAACCCTGAGGAGAAGCATAAACCTTTGAGTAAAGATATAGACGCGGTTCAAGCTCAACTCTGCGTCGGAGATGTGAGACAACTTGATGCTCCAGTCTCTGAAAACCCTGGTACCCAGAGTCCTGTAGTGCAGAGACTGCAACATGTTAAAGTAAGAAACTTCAGCTGTTCAGGTATTTTAAGACTTTATTCAAGATTTAAAATAACTAAAAGGTTTTCACCAAATAGCTCTCATTTCCTTCTCTCCCTACAAAAGTAGTTGCAATAAGATATGGTTTAAAAGGTTTAAAGTGTTTCTCCTGTGCAGCAGTTCATACAGGTGTGGTTACACTAATCTGTTGTTTCTGTCTCTGTGCATTTGTCTCTACTTGTTTCTCACTAAGGAGTGTCCATTTGTTGTACAGAGCTGATGTGATGATTTCAGTCAGGCAAGTCACGTGAGCGTGACTGCAGCTTAAAGTGTGAGTAACTCATGTAAAAAAATATATTTCAGGCAAAAGCGACAGAGGGAAGGACATGTATGGAAGAGTTCGCTGTTACAGGGAAAAGTATGAGCCAGAGAGCAAGAGATGAAGATGACGCCAAGCAGGATTTTCAAGACTCGTTTCAGAAAACTGAGGTGCAGGGGAGAAGTTTTCTGTGGCCAAATCAGCCTCAATCCAGGTGAATAAAACTTTCACTCAGTTTTGGTAAATCTTAATAAAAGAAATGGCAAACAAATATCTGTGTTTTCTATTTGGTCAGAAAAAGTGTGAGTGCACAATTAGACCTTGAAAATAATGGATAGAAAGTAAATAATAACTGTTCTTACATCCCAAGAGTTTAAGTCTAGCAAACTTTGACTTAAGAATAAAATATTTTTACTTATTTGAATGTAATGATTGTGACAATGTGAGTTATTCTTGATAAAGTGTAGCTGGGACTAGTGTGTAATCACTACAATTGGGCAAATGTGATTACTGATGTGGATGAATTGGGGAAAAAAAGGAATTTGACTGAAAACACAATTATTTATGGGCAACCATATATTATACTAGACAATTAAAAGCATTTCTGAGATGCTTTTATTATGTGTATCAGCTCCATACATAAGGTTAAGACTTTCCAAAGTAAGTTATAATGCACTCAATCAAGAGAAAACAAATCCATGTTGCGAGGAAGATGACAATTTACTTGGAGTTGGAAAACAAGAGAATGTTTGGAATAAGCAAAACAGTTTATTTCAACCTTTAGAGTAGAAAGCAGTCTGATATCATGAAGATCTCCAAAGGAAGAGGAAGAAAACACATAACAATATCATATCAAAATAGTGTCATCATTATTTCCGAAGCTGTATCCACATATAAACACTGCAATACTTGAATTCAAACTGGTTGTGGATCTAGATCTGTGCCTGTTGTATCTGTGATGCTTCCAAATAAACATAAGTATTGAATAGTATTTTGTGAATGTTGAGGTTTATGTTCCAATCTTTGCTTGTCCTGGTGTTTCAGGGATATTCAAGCAGCTCCAGAGTGTACATCCTTCAAGCTGACCCACAGACATGAGGCCCACCACAGAGCTGAGGAGCTACAGAGGCAAACTGCTCAGCTTCAGACTTTATTCCCTTGGCCTGGGACGGCTCAGCGTAAACAGACCTGCGTTGTGGCTCATCAGCTGCGGGATGAAGCTGAAACTCTGCGATTGATAATCACAAACCTGGCTGAACAGAGGACAGAAGCAACCGAGCAAACAGGTGACAGCACCTGGACGGACTCATCTCTGGCTGAGCTGGAGACCTGCATGTCATCGCTGGTGGAGGAGTTGAATGTAAAGATTGTCCTTATGTTCCAGTCCTGATCCTGTTTAAGTGTGGTGTGAATATCAGCTCTCTGACTGTGGCTTGTTGTGACTGAAATGTCCACAGGATGTGTGTTCCTGTCTGGAGGAAGGTGTGTGTAATGAGGAACATTTTGGCCAGTTACTGCAGGACTGCAGCTGTAAATTGACATCTCTGCAGGAAAAGATGTCAGCCTGTCAAACTCAGAGAGATGAAGCAGCTCTAGAGGTAAGCAGTTATTATTGCTCTAAAATTGTCATTAGTTTTTATTTTGATTTGGTCTTAACGTTAGATTTAAGTTTCAGCCTTCAGATTATTTGTATTTTGGAGGAATTAATTAGACTTTTAGTTGGAAGGCTGGGATTTATGGACGCTGAAAAAGGTACAGTGAAAGATTATACATTAATGTATGTCAAATATGATCCATAAATCCTGTGTTCATTAAAGATCACATAATATAGCAACCAACTTAATTATTACAAGCCATGAATTATTAAACGTGGTGGAAACTGAAGTTGTTTATCTTGTGTCACAGTTTTTATCTCAGTTTATTAATTATTTTTTACACCTCTAGAGGTAGTTGTAGTCTTAACTTTTGTGAGGTCCATCAAGAAAAATGTCAACACAAATCACATATAGTTTTGGAGACAATTCACAGAGCACTGTGACAAAGTAGTGAAAGGTCAACATTTGTTATATATGTAACTTGTAAAGTCATCAGGGTTTTCTTGTGTATAAGTATGAGTCACAACTCTACCAAAAGAGCCACAAAATGTTTACAAAATGAATAATTTATATGAGCCACGTTTAATCTAATTACAACAAAAACAAGATTTTCTGATAAATTAAGAGAATCTACAAACAAATAGATAAAAACAAACTAGAAACAGTTTATATTCCTAAAAAGAAAAGTTAATAAGAGGTGATCGAACAATTATAGCTGTTTGAAGCGGTTTGTGTCTTACTTTTTTTTATTTTGAAATTACCGTACATTTAAAATACAGGCATTAAAAAAATTTAAATATGACTTTTGCATGAATGAGATTAACATTCCAGAATTTCTTTCTGTGTGAACAAATTCCAAATGCATTAAATTGTGATGCTTTTCACCTCCGCAGGCTTTGCTACAACAAGTAACAGACACTGAAAATGACCTTTCACAACTTACAACACTCAAGGACTCCATCACCAGTTTCACAGCTGAAGCTCACGCCAGCATCTCCCAGCGAGTGGATAACCTCCAAATCCACAAGAGGGCACTAGATAACAACATCAGAGAACATCTCACTGCGCTACAAGAGAACAGAAAGCAGAAAGTTCAACAAGTGGAAGACGAGGCCTTGTGTGTCCAAACAGCACTAAAGAACCTGTCTGATGAAATGGAGACTCTGTGCTGGGACGGTGACGTGGCTGATATCATCAAACTCAAGCAGCAGTGGTGGACGATACAGGTTCAGTTCACAAGCCTCTGTAATGTTTAACAGCAGGGAGTTCATGGAGGAATATGCTTCATGAATATTTCACACTGGTTTTAAACAGTTACTGGCAGTTTTATCATTCACACAACTATGTTTCATTCCTGCAGGACTACGGCACCAGACTGACCGAGTTGGATAGAAGAGTTTATGAGCTGCAGAAAACTGGAGAGTCCAGCACGACAGATGAGACACTTCCTGCA
Organism: Ostorhinchus rueppellii; assembly: GCA_030068375.1. Lineage (NCBI taxonomy): Eukaryota > Metazoa > Chordata > Actinopteri > Kurtiformes > Apogonidae > Ostorhinchus > Ostorhinchus rueppellii. The sequence goes on along the minus strand of JAQQZY010000017.1, from coordinate 10,647,425 downwards.
GATGTTGCTAAAAATATTGACAGGTACTTCATCCCATGATGGCTTCAGAGAAAGTGATGGACTGCAACTAAGCACTTTTAGTTCTACTTCCTACTTGAGTATTTCTTTTTTTTTTTCATATACAACTTCATACTTCTAGTTTAGTCTCAGGTTTAGTTACTTTAGACTACAGTTTTTCATGCATTTTCTGTCCAGCGAAAACCATGTATCTCCAAAATTGTTGATTATAAATGTGATTAATAAGTTCTTTAAAAATCTTTTTGGATTTGTTGGGAAATACATTGTCAACACTGGGCTAGATACATAAGTTTAGATTAAATCACTAACAGAATATAAAGTAGTATGAGCTCAATCTTCAACATTTTCAGCATTAGATGGAGTCATACATTAATGCATCAGCTTAATAAATCTAATACCATCTTATACAGTAGTAAAAGACTGATAGGGACAGTTTTACTGCAGGAGAAAACTCAGCCATAAAATTAGCAACCCAGTGTCTATTCACAATATACATGCACCTATTTAGATATGTTAATCTGAAGCTATATAATGTAGCTTTTAAAATAAGTAAATCATCAACACAAAGCACCCAAAAAAATTACACTTGGAAAATGGAATTGAGAATGCAAATTAAAATAATAATAATAATAATAATAATAATAATAATAATAATAATAATATAATATGGCAGTTGTATCACAATTAACTTTAACTTGTTTTTATGTAGGGTCACAAACGCGACATATTTCCTGTTTTTACTGGTCAAATTAATTGTATTTGCAAATATACATCCATTTCTCATATTCAGACAAGAATACATTTTTAAAAATTAAGAAATAGTTCATTCAGAGTTAATAATGGCTTAAGATAATTAAAGTTGCAAAATTAAATATGACCAGGTTAAAAAAATACATAATTATTTTGTTGTCGGAGAAGACATGAGATTTCAACATCTATTCCTGCCCTGATGTTTTCAGGTTGTAGAAAATCTACCGCAATGAGGCACATTTCAACCAATCAAATGTTTTTCAGACAGTTTGGGGGAGATTGGCACCTGTAACCACCAATCATTGATCAGATTCTGTTAGCCATGACCTGGATGGGATTCTACTGCTCCATCACATGTCTTGACATGTCTAGAAACTTGGAAAACTCACTTTTATACAAGAGCTCATCATACTTTACAATAAGTGTTTTTTTAAAAAATTATTATTATTTGAAGCCAGAGGAGTGAACTGCAGAAGAAAGGTGTGTAGTTTCTGATTCTGGTATTTTGCCCCCTGAGCTTTAAATAACAATGTGATTGCAATGATGATTGTGATGAGAATAGCCCAGGTCTAGACATTTATGAACAAAGGTAGGCTTGGGATCACCAGTTTATCAACAAATGGATGGCGCTGTTTTTGGATTTTAAAATCAAAGCTAATCAAAGACAGATAGGAGAGATTTTGATGTTTCAGCCTCTATGATGCAGAACAGAATTTAAAAAAAATTCAAGATATCTGAATGTCTATCAGTTTGTAAACAACAAGTTTCAAGCCTAAACTGGTCCCTGTGACCTCTGTTCCAAAGATTACACGCATTTTTGTCAACAAATAAAATATAGTCACATTATTCAAGTCATATACATGCATATAAATCCAAGCACATTCATCACATTTGTCACAAAAATGAATTGTTGTGATTGAAAGTCTTGCATCCTGATGAGGACAGTAGCAGCAGAAGTTGGAGAAAATAGAAATTTCAGCCATTCATGTACAGTAGAAATATGCATAAATTACAGAATAAAAGTCAATGCTAAAACCATACATAAAACACTATCATTAAAACATACACGTAAAACATCACCAAGAATTGAAAGGTTCTAAACGTATATAACAATGATCCCTAAAAGCCTCATAAAACAGAACCCAGTTAATATTTCTGCTGTCTTTTTTTTTTTAAATATGCATTCTCCATACTGTTCCAACTATTTATTTATTTTTGTACAATGAAAGCTTTTTGCATTACAAAAACCTCAACTCTGAATATTAGAGATAAATGGAAAAAAAGAACTGATGGTAGAACTCAGTGATGATACATGGTATGAAATATGTGAAACTCGAACGACTACATCTAATTCCAGAAATTGGAAAATATTTGGTTGGAAAAACATGAGATTCTTTAGAACACCAAAGATAAAAAAAATCTTCACTATCAGCACCTCAGCTCTGTTGGAGGATGTGTGGTGAACAGGATGTGGGACATGAACATGTTTTTTGGCAGTGTACAAAAGTGTCACAATATTGGAACAATATTGGCGAGGAATGTGGAAAAATTCTGGGATACAAACTACCAAAGATGTGTTGTGTGTTATATTTAGGTCATATAACAGGAAAAGACATACCAAGTAATAAATATCTGATTGAAATCCTCCTAGCAGCATCTAAAAAAGCCATCACACGAAAATGGTATAAAGAAGACCCCCCCCAACCCTAAAAAACTGGAGAGATGTTGTAGAAGAAATTGACACCATGGAGAGACTTACATACATGATAAGACCACAGCAAGCAACATGTGAAGATCTATGGAGGAAATGGACAATAAATAGAACAGAAACTGACACTACTGTATGTTATAAATGTCTGTGTTGTAATTTAAAAATGAAACAATAAAATCAAAGTTTAAAAAAAAAAAAAAAAGCTTTTTGCATCAGGTTGGCACATGCTTTACATGTTTAAAACCACCTTCATTGCAAATAAAGTTGTTGATTCTAAGACCAAGAGCCACTGAACTGCACTGTAGATGCAGGCAGTAGGTTTTGGATACATTCTAAGTATCATTTGAACTCAACCCGTGTCTGTTTGTTCTCTCTCTTGCGTTCTCCTCTAGCCTCAGGTCCATTTTTCTACGTAAGCAACAGGACTTTTCAGAAATCATTGCTAACAGGGTGATGCAGGTCATCAACCAGCTGCAGCAGTGGAGACAAACAGTACAAGCTGAACCACCACCATCATCATCACCATCATTCAGCCAGGTAACACTAAACAGCTTGTCTGCGAGGACCTAAATCCATTTATTAAAAGGCCGATGATTAACAGAACATGCATTTGTGTTGAAGCCTGGAACACAAAGTTCCCCTGAAGCACTAGTTGACTGTGTTTTTTCTTCTTCTTGTAATTCTTTGCTATGGTACTTTTTAGTTACTAAATAATTGTAGTGAAGCTAATCTCTGTCAAGAAAGCTATTTCATTTCCCTTAATTCTACTCTAAAGACACCAGTTTATTTTCACTGAGACATCAGTCTGTTAGAACTGCTTGGAGTAAAATACAAAATTGAATGTAATTACTTTTACTCTTCTTATGCGGAACTGTGGAGGGCAAAAGGTGTTCAGTAATTTATTTTCAAGAATGTCCAAACTAGCTCTCCCATCATGTTTGAGCCACTGATGTTAATACCAAGACCATTATTCTGCCCTTTGTCTGACTTTTAAAAAGACTCTTAATATTTCTATGCTCTTTTGTAGCGTTTTTCTCAAAATGTCACAGCTTCAACCCTCATCCTTAATACTAGAGGAAAAATACCTTTGCTATTTTGTGGCACATGCTGAGCATAATAAATAGTGGTTTTCTCTTTGCCAACAGGAAAAATGTGTTCACTGCCAAGTGAGCAGTAAGAGGCTGGACTTAACATGTCTTTTACAGTGCTGAATTCATTGTGTGTGAAGATGAAGGATGATCCTTAATGACCTTTTTAATGTATTAATTTCAACCCTTTGAGGGGGGAGGCTCGGACTCCCCTCCTCTGTGGGGTCTGCGAGTTGCCTGGATCTTGGGGCCCTCTCTGCTGGCCCCTGGATCTCGGAGGGGTTCTGGTTGTGGTCACGTCTGCGTTCACGTCGGTGTCTGTGTCCTTTTGGCTTCACTCTGTCACAGATTCATGTGAACAGCTGCTGTCGTGTGGATTTAGAACTGGT
>JAQQZY010000017.1:10627634-10637891 GCA_030068375.1 Ostorhinchus rueppellii | reverse complement strand
AAAACCCACGCAGACACGGGGAGAACATGCAAACTCCACACAGAAAGGTCCCAAGGATTGCCCGGGAATCGAACCCAAGGCATGTGTGCTAACCACTGCACCACCGTGTCGCCCTGTGAGTCTGTTATGAAGGGTTTTTTGTTTTGTTTTGTTTTGTTTTGTTTTATTTTACTGTTAAAAGTGGTGGTGGTGCAATAGGGTTGGGTGGGTTGAGGTTTGTTGTATGTTTGTTTTATGCTAAAATATAGCAAAAAGACTTCAATTAAAAAAAAACATTTTGATTATATCTAGTTTGTTGTTTTAAAAATCAACACTTTGGGTGATGCATACAGTATACTGGTAAAAAGTCGTCCACGTGTTACTATGGCAACCTGCCCATGTGTTACTTCAGCATAGTTGATCATAACATCTAAAAGGTTTTGTCATACTTGATATATAATTCTGCCGAGAACCGCACGTTTTGAATGTTTGCATAAAGCTTAAAAAATTGTTACCGAGCAGTAATTTGACTTTTTTCACCTAAAAATTTTATCTCCCCAAACTTTGATACATATGATGTTAAAGTGCTTATAAATACCTAACATGCATATAAGTTACTCTGTTTACATGACAAAGACTGTTGAACACTAAATGTGCACATGGTCAGACCCATATACAGATGTTTTTTTCACCACACAGATAAATACATGCTGTTCTCTTCAACCCCTGAAATCACTCCATGGTCACTTCCTCCACACCTCCTTAGCGACTGCCACGATATGTAAACACAACCGCTCCTGCTCAGCTAACAGTTGCTGGACAAAATATTAAACCCATCAAAACATGAGCTGACCACATCACATAACCTTACTGCGTTGGTACGAGGTGGGAATTTGTAGTGAAATGTATGTGGATATGGGTGGGTTCCTGGGTTTTTAAGTAGTGGTAAACATGTCTACACAATCACCATGCACATAAATAAACCTCACATAGTGCCTGGTACAGTTGTTTATGCGAGGATGGGATAAATGACCAAATAAGAGTAAACCAGTGTACGTCCCCTCTTGGGAAGTAAGCGCTGGAACAGAAACCCTGGCATTTCAAAAAAAGAAAACACAAACTCTGGCCTTCTGATGAGCCTCTGACGTTTGAAACGGCACGTCCACGGCCAAAACAAGCTCTGAAATTGACCTTACCAATGTGCAATTTTTGAGGGAAATGTTGCAAAAATGTCCGGAAAAACTTGGTAACACACACACAGATACAGAGTCATTAAAGTAAAGGCCAAATAACAAGCAAGTCCAACATGGTTTAAACTTATGTGGCAGGAAATTCCTCAAAGTTTTTGATGAGGAACATAGAAAAAAACTGTTTGGAGTGATTTCAACTGATACAAACGTCTTGTGGTCAAGTGCTGGAAGCAAAGTGTGATAGCTGGAATAAAAGTAAGTCAAAACAGCACAGTGGTAAACATTTACAGATGATGAGATGAGAGATCAGTGTGTTCACGTGTCAAATACGTTTAGCTTGAAATGTGTTTTTTATTGTGGAGTGAGTATTCAAGTGCTTTTTTTTGTTTCAATCAAACAAACATACACTATAGGTTTAGTCAGGCTTAGTCTCAGTGGATATTGACTTTCCTTTGCCAAAACAGAAAAATGCTGGAAGACAAGTATGATGGACACCACGAACAAACTTGGACGGTTTCTATTTATGGTTTTAATTCCCCTTGTGTGTAGGACCTCTAGCCTTGAAGTCAATTTTCTCACACAAGTATTGGACAGAATTTGTCTTCAGGGTGCTTGCATCAATAACAGCACAGGTTTGATGCATTAACTTGGACTGCAATACTAAAAGTCTTGTCGATATGCATGAGAATACTGGATCTATGTGCTACAACAGCAGCAAAAAGACAATTCCAAAGGTTCATTATTTCAATAGGACAACCAAAAATTATATTTTTTTATTACCTCTGCCAAGGAGGTTATGTTTTTGCCAGGGTTTGTTTGTTTGTTAGCAGCATAGCTCAAAAAGTTATGGACGGATTTTGATGAAATTTTCAGGATATGTCCACTCTGGATCAAGGAAGAGATGATTAAATTTTGGAGGCAATCCAGATCACCGTCTGGATCCAGGAATTTTTTAAAGGATTCTTTATCATTGTGAGATAGGGCATGTCAGCACAGAGCTGCATATGAGGTCATTCGGTGCCATCTAGTGGAGGAAAGAACAAACACTACCTTAAAAAAGTTTTTTTAAAAAGGACAAACACTACCTTAGCGGAGGTATGCGCTCTCAGAGTGCTTTTCTAGTTTTTTGGGTTTTTTTTTGTGATTTCTTTATTTGCACATGTAGATAGAAGCTAAAACAGACACATGCACATATCTCTCTCTGTGGAGAGGAGGGTTCCAAAATGTGCAGGTGAGGTCAGAAACCCGAAAGGCTTCTAGAATGACCTCACCTTGACCTAGTTGTATTTTAAACAAGATAAAAGAATATCATTTGTATACCATCCATGAAGTAGAGGGATAAATAAAATGATAAAACTTGCATACATGAGAAAATCATGATATTTAGCCAATACTGTGTCATTATTTTATGTACACTTAAGCAGGAACACCCACGTATCATAAAAACATTTTCAAGTGGTGCTCCTGAGTAATTTACTACATTGTTTCAGCAAAAAACTCTAGATAAATTGAGTGTTGTCTTGTTCTATGTATTTGTACAGTCTTTTTTTTAATGTGACCTTGAACATCACACTTGTATCTTTAGCACCAGTCCCATTGCTGCTGAAGGTAGGCTGTTTTCTGGTTTTTCGAGACGGAAATAAAACTTGCTTGCCTGAAGGTAAGTCTCAGTGTCTAGTCATGTCCTGGCTGCAACAAATATGTAAAGTGGAAAAAGATGCCGTGTGACACATTCCACATTCAACACCTTACCTTGAAATATTTATAACATAATTGATTTTAACAGAAATTTGTAAAAGAAATACTAGATTTTGCTTAATAATTATGATGTTGTTAGAATTTGAAAAGGTCCTAAAGTTTAGATTTCATACATATGCTGATCAACCATAACATTCTAACCACTGACAGGAGAAATGAGAATAATAGTGATTATTTCGTTACAATGGGGCCTTACATGGGGTTGGACATAATATAATGACAGAATCAGAATAATCCATTTTCCGCTTGGTGGCTGGCTTCATCCCTGTTTTTTTTCTGTTTGTGCACTGTGTGTTGTTGCTTGTTTTTCTTTTTGTGTATCTTATTTCAGTTATAGTATTATGCTATCTGTAAGCTGTTTTTTGATGGTCCAGATAGGTTAATGGGCTAATCTAAATTGCCCATAGGTGTAAATGTGAGAGTGATTGTTCGTCTCTATATGTCAGTCCTGTGATGAACTGGTGACATGTCCAGGGTGTACCCCGCCTTCACCCTTAAGGTGCTGGCATAGGCTCCAAGTGACCCCCGTGACCCTAGTGAGGATAAAATGGGCTAATAAGATGAATGAATGAATGAATGAATGAATGAATGAATGAATGAATGAATTTGTTTTTTCTTTGACCTACCAATGGGACTTGAGATGGAAATTAGCTGTATGACTATGATCTCTTGTATTTACATATAAATGTTCTTTAATGCAAAATGTATCATTTTAATAATAAACTAGAGAAGCACTCGGAGAGCGCAGACCTCCGCCAAGGTAGTGTTTGTACTTTCCTCCACTAGATGGCGCTGAATGACCTCATAGGCAGCTCAGTGCCGGCATGCCCTATCTCCCAACGATAAAGAAACTTTTTTAAAAATTCCTGGATGGAAACGGTGTTCCGGATCACCACCAAAATTTAATCACTTCTTCCTCATACCAAGGAGGTTATGTTTTTGCCAGCATTTATCTGTTTGATTGTTTGTTTGTTTGTTTTCAAAATAACTGGAAAAGTTCTGAACGGATTTGGATGAAATTTTCAGGAATTGTTAGAAATGGGATCAGGAACAAGTGATTAAATTTTGGTGGTGATCCGGATCACCGTCTGGATCCAGGAATTATTTAAAGGTTTCTTTATCATTGGGAGATAGGGCATGAGGTCACCTGTACATTCAGCACCATCTAGTGGAGGAAAGTACAAACACTGCCTCGGCGGAGGTCTGCGCTCTCCGAGTGCTTTTCTAGTTTTTACTGGTTCATTTATAAAAAAAAAAATTCTGATTTCAGATTTAGAATCAACATTCCTGCTTCAGTCAGGATCAGATGCTTTTCCACTAACAGTAGATCATAATTTTTTTTTTAATTGACAGTATCTTTAATCATCATAATTACACAGACCTAAAATATATCACATTTTTTAAAAACAATTAAACAGATTCTCTCCAATTTTGATTACAGCATCGTTACAAAAAGCAGTTTTGTCTTCACAAGCTAAAACTTAAATCTTGGTCTTATAAAGGTTTAAGTTGTGAAAAAGATGCACTGTCAAAATACAATAAAAGTTCTTGGACAACCATAAAATTTGACACAAAGTCAAATATTGTCATGAAGTATTTGCAGAAAAACCTTATTTGTGTTTCAAAAGGTGTGGCTGCATCAGACAGACAGACACAAACAAAAGCAAAGGAATTGATGATTTTTTTTGGTTTATCATTAACAAGAAAAAGTCACATTTCAACACGTCATGTCGTGGATGTGTTTCGTTATTTTCCTGAAACACCCAGTTTGACCTGAGTAGAACAGAGCATGTAAAGAAGGGAATATGTGATTTCGGAGAATGGAATAATAGTGGAGTTCAATGACTTAAGAGTGACTCTTAATGCCATATGTCATAAATTCATGAGGTGTCTAAAACATTTTCCCTCCACTGTAGATTAGAGCTGACACAGAAAAGTATTTGCCAATGTTTAATATGTTTTCTTTGTGTCGTTTCTCCGCACAGCTGTGTTTACATCTCTTTGTCCCCTCTCTAATTACAACATGCTCCATGATGGACCATGGTCATGTCCAAAAAAACTTTTAACAGTTGCCTGACAGTTCATGTCACGCTCAGGTATCTGCCTTGTCGAGCCAAGTCATAGCATATTTTTTACAGAAGGTAGAGTGGGAGTAGTTTTTCCTTCTCCCTCGGGGTAGACGGCTCCTTACTCAGGCACATTCTTGTGCTAACTGCTCTGACTCGCCAAGCCACCGTAAACATTGTAATATTTACTTCACTGAAGCTTGGAAAGAACAGGAAGCTCTGTCATTATCTGAGGACAAACACGGGGGAAGAAGGAGGCTGAAATATAACGTCATCCCTGTGTTCTGTGTGTGTAGCTGCAGAACTCAACAGATATGGAGCCGGAGAGGACAGCTGTGGGATTGGCAGCTCAGCCGGGGGCCCAGGAGTCGGCAGGTGGATCCTCCAAACACACGTTCACCATGCAGGATATTTTGTCAGAGATTCAGAGCCTGGTGGAAAGTAGTAACATTATAAATGTGAGTATCAAGTATCTTCAGTCAGAAAACACATGGCTTTACCAAACATAAGCTCATTTATTTACTGTAGCTGTGCAAAATCTAATTGTTGGCAATGTCCAGAAGTTTTCAGATCCAGAGGTGCTTGAATTAGACTTAAATCACAGTTTTTAGGACTGGAGACTTACATGACTCAGCTGCAAGACTCTATTTTAACTTAGTATTCACCTGCTACGACTTGACAAATCATCCCATTCAGGAGCATATTAAAAAGTTGGTGATTGTTGTTTTTTTTTTTTAACTCCTTTCATTAAAATTGAAACAATGACAATATGAAAAGGTCTTACGTAGTATCCAATATATGTGTTTCCTAACAAGAACGTAACACCCACACTCACATGTACACATACACAACAACAACAAAAAAAAAAAAGGAGGTCTGTCTACTTATTTAACATTGAAATAATCTATAAAGGGCTGCCAAATTGACTAAAATAACTTTACATTATTTTTTTAATGAAAATTAGATTTTCTCCAGATGTAAATGTTGTAATGTCTTTCATTAGAACCTGATGAGTTGGAGGATTTTTGTTCTTCCAGTTTAACAGAATTAAGCATCTGGCCAGTAGAAGGTGGTGATTTTTAAAGAAAAGTAAATCACCATAAAGGATTCTCCTACTGAAATAGATGACAGTGGGAATGACGGATACAGTAGATCTATTAGTTTAAAACTTTTTTAATTTTTTATTAACAGAAATAACATCAGTGCATTGACCCAAATGGTAGGTAGAAATATTTTCATGGTTTGATGAAACTGTAGTGACTGTTTACTTCATGTAAATGACAGGAATATTAAAGCATAAAACCTATAAATGAAATGAAATGAAGCCTTAACTACTGTCCTGTGGCAATAATAGCTACTTACATCCCACCATTTTCAGTAATGTCATGGTTTTAGACTACTATTCTGTTTATTTTGACTGATATTTGAATATTTGTGTGGTACCTCTGTTTTGCCTTTGGAGTCGTTTCAAGCTATAGACCTAGATATTCATTTTACGCACTACTCTTCATAGTTGCTCGTTTGGGATTGTAACTGATGGTTTTGCCGCAGGACAAATCATCAGAAATTCATATAACTGACTCATTACTTGCTTGTCCTGAGCAATGACTTGACTTGTGTGACTTGGCTTTCATCAGGGACTTTTCACCCTGGAAGCTGAGTGTGAGACTGAAAGGTTCAGACTTGTAATTTACTCCTATCTCAGTTCAGATTATTGGAGTAAATGTACTAATACTGCGCTATGAAAGTATTCCATCAGAGTTAGAAGCTGCATTCAAATACTTAATAGGAAGTAAAATTATATGTGCCGTCAGAAAATGGACTTAAAAGAATGAAATGTAAAAGAAGTCTGTTTTGATTAGATTTACAGAAGCATTAATGTGTGTTGCATTTTGCTGCTGTAAATGTTTAATGTTGAGCTCATTTATATACTGTTGGTAATTTAATCTACATCATATTCTATAATAACACTCCAGGTATGCCTAGAACCAGGTATGCCTAAAAAGCTACATTTTTCACACTGCAAAAATGTAAATCTTACCAAGTGTATTTTTCTCATTTCTTGTCAAAATATCTCATTACACTTAAAATAAGACATAATCACCTAAAGAGTAACTTCAAAGTGAGATATAAAGAACTTATTTTTACACAATAGATCTTGAAAATCTTATTTCAAGAAGTCTTACCAAGATAATTTTCACCTGATCCATTGGTAGATTTTTTTGCTTAATTCATGCAAAAAAAAAATAAATTTAAAAATCTGCCAATAGAACAAGTGAAAATTATCTTTGTAAGATTTCTTGAAATAAGATTTTCAAGCTCTATTGTCTAAAAATAAGTTCTTTTTTATTCTTTCTTATTTTGACTAGAAATGAGAAAAATACACTTGGTAAGATTTGGATTTTTTTGCACAATCTTACAAAAATAGGCCAACTTGCTTTGGAAGAATGCATTTTCTTTTTTTTTCCCCCCAAATATTTTTACTGAAGAAAAATAGGACACTTCCAATCAGAGAATTACAATTTACCATCCTTTTTCCTAAGTATATACATACAGTCACATACAAATTTTTGTAGGCCATCCTTGTTTTCTTCAATTTCTTGTTCATTTCAATGCCTGGTACAACTAAAGGTGCATTTGTTTGTACAAATATAATGATAACAACAAAAACAGCTCATAAGAGTTCAATTTAAGTGTTGATATCTCACTATTTTTCACGGTTTTCTTGATAATAACAAAATCACTTCTTACATCAATAGCTAGGGCACTGTACTGCCAAAAACAGTGCTTTTAGGCATTCCATGTTTTCTTTTCTGTCTGTTTTAGTCACATGATACAAACAGGAGTTAGGACTTGATTGCATATCCGTTGTTTTTGATGACTTTTGATGGTCTAATAATTTGGTCCGTGACTGTATATATAGAAACATGCATGTATACAGAAACAAAGAATGCATTTTCAAGTGAATTCAACGTAGTTTTTAAGCAGTTAAGAGAATTTCCACTCATCTTTTATAGGAACTTTTCATCCTAACTTCATCCACACTAAAAATGATCACATTTAAGTACAGCTTTTACTGAACAGGAAGGGAAGAACAAGGTCATTCTCATCTGAAAACTAATAAAATTAGTAGAAAAAGGCAGAATACAGCTTCGATTACAATATATGTTTTTTGTAGGTGTTCATTCATTATAATGTAGCTAATGTGATATATCATTGTTAACCAGTCATGGTCCTAAAATGATCTTCATGCATAAAATACAAAGCACTTTATGTAACTGAACTAGACATGGAAGCCATTGAAGGCAGTGTCTATGTTTTTATTTTCTAAGTTGATGTGCAGTGGAAATTTGTGAATACATGATAAATAGGACAAGGCTGAAGATAAGGAAGTATTTTTTTCACCATCACCTACTAAGCATAGGGCTGAGATGTAAAAATCACATTCATTTTCATCTAACTGTTAAGATTTAAGCTGTATTTCTGATAATTATACGTGAATTTGATTTAGAATAACCCACAGATGCATCCTAAATTGAAATGTTCAGTGTGATTTGTACTGATCTGAATCAAAAAAGGAATGGGAAAAAGAGCAGATTTGGAGCACTTGTGACTGTACATAAACATACTCTGCTGTATTTTCTCCTGAGATGTTCAGTTGTAGAAGTATAAAATAACATGAAACAGAAGTAACTTCAATATTCAAGTAGAATATTTGAGTACCCATTTTCATGTCACCATTGTTAATATAAAATGTGTTGATTTGGGTTAATATTTTTGTATAAGCCTCAGTTGTACATAGTAAAGCTGTGTTTCACATTAACAGTCCATGAGGAGCAAACAGTGAATTATATTTGCAACAGTGAACAGATAAGACAGAGTGTTTTGATTGATGTTTGTGTATTCCCAAGAAACCACTGACACGAAGATCCACAGGAAGGACCAGTGAGCTGCAGTGACTTCCTGCAGTTTCTAATTATGTGCAATTTGACAGGCTGATATAAAATGTAATGCTGGTAAATTTTGGAAAGACACAAGCTTTCTACTTGGCATTTGTTGACTTCTCTTCTTTTTTTATCTTTCTGCGTGTTTTCTCCCCCTACTCTTCTTTATTTTATTTTTTTTTTTACTTTTAAACTCAATTTCTGTGTGTATTCCAACATTTTTTTCCTGTTGCCTTCAGAATGTTTGCTTTTAAACATCATGTCAGTTTTCTTACCTGTTTTGTTTTTATTGTTATAGAGGACACCACACACTGATTTAAACTGCTACCTGAAGTCCTCTCCAAGCGAACCAGAGATTCATTTAATACGAACAGTCCAAAAGGTCCTGGCATGTCGCTATCAGCCTGCACAACTCAACATCACTGCTATGGCCAAACAACTGCACGAGGCAGAGGTACGTGCTCTGATGAGTGTTAACTTGTGCATGTTTATTTCATGTCAACTCAACAAGGCTTTTACTTTAAATTATCATTACGGATCAAAAACACTTATTCATTTAACTAAAAAAAGAGGAGTGAAATCAAACAATCCTTCATCTATAAATAATTTTTTTTTTATTTGGGCATAAGCAATATCTACATATGATATGTAGATGATACTGCTCCAGTAGTGCTAAAAACAGTACATTTTAGTTGAAAGAAAGTCACAACTAATTTCTGAAGTTTGAAAAGTTTCATTTGGGTAAAAAAATATAGTTTCATTCATCATTCACTGAATTATTGTACAACCACCGTATTCAACAGTAAAACATTTGAATCACTTGTAATGAAAAGCATCGATGCTTTCAACGATGCAAATAAAAACAGGGCTCCTATAGATTTGTACAAGTTACATTTTAGACTTTAAGACTATTTAGAATAGAATTTATGACTACTAGAATTTAAGAAAATGTATTTATTTACGTCAATACCTTGATTCCCACTGTTCCGAGTCATTTCTCACTGGCGGCTTCAAAGTTAGTGAGAATTAGTTCCTAATTTCTATATTCATTGTCAGGTGGAACTGAGTAGAAAAACGTTACTTTCTTTGCAGTTTGGGTGTTTCCCACAGACATTTAAACACAATACAGCAAATATGTCAACATAACCTAACCATATCAAATGTAATACCTTTTAAAGACTTTTTTTAAGGGGATTAAATGCAGATAAAAATTCAAGATTATTTAAGAACCTGCAAGAACCTTCACTCTAAACCCAGATTTTGATTCAACTCAAACAGATCAGTTTGTTTTACTTAAATGGGTCTAATTTATGGACATTA